>JASAND010007313.1:0-48657 GCA_030248195.1 Trissonchulus latispiculum | reverse complement strand
ATAATTGATCCAAATTCAAAGCTTCCCATGATAAACTATATATGTGATTATCATTAGGCACATAAAATTGGTTGTGAACATTTTTGTATAGCTACGTAAAAACAAAAAACACATTGGCATTGTTTTTTATTTCGATCATTTTTAATTGAGTCATAAAACTCCTCGCAAACGCAAATTAGTATCTGCAGTGTGGATATTATACGAATCAATAAAAAAATCGAAACAGTATTCAGCAAATTTTCTAATATTGTAAATGTTGAAATTTATATTGGATTCTTATGGGATCAACATCTGTCACTTCCTACAGATCCAATTTACTCAGTCTGCCATGTGATCTGATCTGATCTTAAGATTAGCTGTTAACTGTAAAACAAATATTAAGTTGAGAAAGGTTTCAGATGCTTTAATGTAGAGAAAATTAGAACCGCGTAGATCTATATGGGGGTATCTGACGGCAAAAATGAAAGTTGGTGGACATCTTGGTACAAATGCTTTATCAGTTTGTCGAATCGAACCATCTCTTCTCATATACTAGCAAATTCCATAAACACTGAAATCTGAGTTGCTAGTTCAGTGTTTCTAATGAATATATACCGAAATGATTTCAACATTCATATACTAGTACTTATGTAGCTTAAAGAAAAAGTGTAGAAAGATACATGATGCATCCAACAAGTAGTGCCTAAAAAAGAAAAATTTATATGCAGATTATTGTCTGAAAAATATTTTTGATTTTATTTTGTTTGTGATCTTCTTATCCTCGGCTCATTTTCATCGAAAGTGCTTTGTGCATTGTGGTGAGGAAAAAAAAAATAAATGATTCACGATGGGAAAGCACAACATCAAAATCATGGGTCACGGAACCAAATTTGTAGGGGGTATATTCAAAATATTGATATTTTAAGAAAAGTTAACATTAATGTTTTATTGACGGTTTTATTGGAAAAAAAACGTTTTAAATAATATGATTCTATAACAATGATCTATTAATAATAAAATATACAATTAAGAAATTAACCTGATTAATGAAATTTTACGTGGAATTTTACGATAGCTAATTCATGACAATTATTAGCCACTATGCTCATATGCTTAAATACTTATAATTATAAATTTTTAATTTTTGTGGTATTTCGTCCAAATAAGCTAACATTGCTAAAAAAAAAAAAATTTTTATAGGTAAAAAAAAGTTTTCGACCAATCAGCATAGGAGCAAGACTTGCATTGCTTGAATTGCACTGAAAGAATAATTCAAAATGTTTGACACGACACTGTCAAACATTCTCTAAAGCACACCAAATACACAAAGCATTGCGCTTTGCAAACCATCATGAGACCGAGAAAGCACAAAGCACAAAGCACAAAAGGACCAAAGCAGAAAGCACAAAGCACAACAAGGATAACCAGGCTTTACCTGCCTCAATTTTGGCAAACAATTAAACTAAAATATTTAAACTAATCCAGTTGTTGTTTCGTTGAATTGTGGAATTCTTTGAATAAGAGTAGCAAAAAAAAAAAAAAAAAAAAAAAAAACCTATCGATTGATGTCAATTATTTCATTGATGATCAATTTTATTCCCTTTTGAATTCAGATAAAAATCAAAAGGAACAAAGTAAGTGTCTGGAAAAAAGTATCTAAAGTGGCAAACTAGGAATAGATGTTCTGACAAGTGGGAACTCAAAAATTGCATGACTTCAGCTTTTGACAATAGACTCTATATATATGTCTGGATAGTGGAAATTGTTACAATGGTATGGTATTGGTATAATAAGTACTATAAAGTATAGTAGGAAAATAAAATCAGTTGAGCATACTCCAAAAATTCCAAATTTTATGGTTTACAATATTGAACCCTCTACTAGAGTTTAGTATGTACTTACAGTTTTCAAGTTAATACACAATAGTATTTTGTAGTTTTGTGATTACTAAATACTATAGTTATTAAATACGAATTTACTAGTTCACAACAATCACAACTGTTTGAGATTATATGCACTACAGTGCAATCCAAGTTTTGAATTTAATTTTGCAATGTGATTTTTGCTTTCAATTTTACACTTAAAGAGCTCACAGAATTGCCGATTGTGCAAATAAAAAGTCAAAAACCCAAGTGTTGTGCGCCGGCTCAATTTCGGGGTGCACGGAGCTTGTGCGGCTTGCACGGTACCGCCGAGCTGCTGTGCGCACAAAATAAATATATACACCGACACGACACTTATCTAATTCATTTTTTGGCATAACTTTCTAATGACAAAATTCAATAACAAAATTGCCATTTTGAGCGCGTTTCCGAGTTTTGTTTTGTGAGCATCAAATTTATCTGCAATTCAAAGGTTGCTCAATTTATACGCTTGTAGCTGTTCTTAATAATAAGTAGATTTGTATTGTTATTACGACTTAAAAGGTTAGAAACAATCAGAGCAGCTTTGGGGATTTGAATCAATCTTTATCAAGATTCATAAAAACCGGTACCGTGAAAGTATATTTGAATCGAATATGCTCAAATTGGAACCTTGGTTGTGCTAGCATTCTGAAATTCCAAAAGCTGCGCAGCAGCAGTTCCTGGAATAACAGCAGAATGCTACTTAAAATATTTACTATAAATTATAAGCCATACAGATCACAGAATTCTGGAGATTCTCAGTTAACAATCTTCTATCCGAGCATATAATAGACTCTAATTTTGCATATTTTTGCCGGTGCATGTTGACACACGTTGGAAGGGCAATTTCTCTGAGCACAATACGGAAGCTTGCACACAAAAACATACAGTTGTCCCATGTTGGTCCCGCTCTAGCGGAATAAAAAGCACGAAATGCATCTGCGCACAATGTGTGCGGTGAAATTCAGAAAACGCTTGACGAAGGCGATAACTATAATAATGTAGCTGCGATTGCATAAATCTTTAATGTTACCCAATAATTTATATGAAATTGAAGTTTGTTAAATTGAGTGTCAACGTTCAGAATAGATCTTGTTCTGGATGGTTGTTATGGAAACGGACCCCGTTGGCAAAGTTCCGAACGAAGAAAACAAATTCCCACGTTTTGTTAGGTGCAAAAGTTACGTAATTAGTTTAATTTACTTATAAGCAAAATCCTGTTCAAGTCAAAAATGTTCAGATTCAAATTTAACAAAGACTCCGCAGTTACTGAGAAAAGTGCGGTTTAAATTGGTTGTGTGATTATGGTAATTATACTTGAAATATTTTGAAACGTTGCGAGTGCTGGAAAATCGTTAATGGCTAAACACAGCAAATTCAAGTGTTCAAAAGTACTGGGCCGATATACATGGAGTAAGTACAACTCGGCTTATGTCGATCTGAGTAGGGCAAAATGTTTTCTTCTATTTAAAGGATTAACTTAATAGACTTAATTAATAATTAACTTAATTAGAGATTGTGAAAATATGAATGATACAAATAACTTTCAAATTTAATGTTTTATGGTAACATTATAAGAAACATAATATAACGTTAAACTTATATTTTTAATAAACTAGAAAGATAAAATGTAACTTGCAACAAGTTATTAAATTCTCGTATTTTTTGGCTATTGTTCTTAATGATTTTATCTTTTTACTATACTAAAGTGTTGCCAAACCAAACCTTGGCCAAACTCAAGTTTGGTGCAAAAAGTTTGGCAAACTTTGTGTTTACACCACCAAAATTTCGTTTGACCAGTCCCCCTCCAAACTTTCACCAAACTTTGTGAGGGACAAAATCAAAGAGAAGAAAACTTATTTAAGAAAGCTCACGATAATAAAATGGTTCTTTCATAAGTAGGCCTGAGTTTGGCTCTACGCCTTTTCTCTGGTAATTTTAACAAATTGTAAACGATTGAACATAAAAAGGTTTAATCAACATTGGTTCTATTGACTTGGTAAAAGTGACAGTCAAGTGGCAAAATATAAACTTGGTCCTAGCAATTTTGTATACAATACATCCTTTCTTAATTTTTTTAATAGTTTCTTATTCAATTTTCCATTTAATATCTAATACTGTTTTCCAATGTTACGTACTTTGGTTTGAAGAGAACTGTCTTTTAATCCTTCGGCCAAATCAGTACAAAAACAAAAAGGTGACGAAGGGTACCGCATTAAGAATATCTATGCAGCGTGGCATGTTACGGGCAGATGAATAAATTGAGACACTCCTGAAAGTGTCCAGACAGAGCTGGGATAGTTCAGCAGCAGACAGACAGATGTTCTTACAATTCTCGCATTCCGTCTGACAGATGAGTAAATTATCTATTTGTATATTTGACAGATGCGCAAATTTTAAACTAGAACTAATAGTGCAAATATTTGTGTTTATATCTGTTGCTTCAATTTTCAGTATTGTTCGTCACTTTATTTTAAATAGTTTATTCATTGTTCTTAAAGCTTGTTATTATAGTTTATTAGCTTATGATTGATTAAAATTTTAAAATATCTATTTGATTTTATTATTTTATGTATTATAACATTTTAATTTAATAATTGGTTTTATGTTCAGAATAGCACATCTTTTGAGGTCGTCTCATCCCTTATGCAAATGCTGTCTTGCCGTTATTTTTTGCATTGTAAGACTCGCCGTGCTGCTTCCCGCTACTGCCAGATACGGGAACGCCGAGAGGTTCCGGGTCCGAGCCATTCCCAGTTCAAATCTAGGTTTTCCAGTGCAAAAATCGGCAATTCGATATTGGCAAAGACTGCTCCGAGAATCAGATACCAACCGTTTCGATTCCCTACCAGAGGGTCTCATCAGACGGTTTAGTTACCGTAACGGGTTTTTTTCTTTTTAGTTTTTAAATCCACTATAATACACATACATTACTAGCTACCGTAATATACCTCACTACATGTTAATCACAAAATGTCCCATTATAAAACTACCAGTTCCCCAGTTTCCATAGATAACACTGTAGATTCCCAAATTCATAGCAGACAAGTCAGTCACATCTGCGTGACAGGTGCTTACCCGATATTAGAGAATCAAATTCTAGAATTCGTCAAACGTCTCCCCATCTCCTAATACGTTATTTTGATTACCTACCCAGTTTCCAGTTTGGTTTCTCCAGCTTTGTGATTAATGACTATATCTAACGTTTTCCACGTTTCTCCAAGTACACTTTTTATTAAGAAAGCTTGCTCGCCGCCAAAAGGGTCTCATCGTGACGCAGCACCATTACGGGTTTGTCCTTTATTGTGCATAACCATCACATAATATATAGTCAAATTAACACTACACAAATTGTTATAAATACTCAAATTTTCCATAGATTTACATTGGTGGAGAGGATATGTTCATCTATCTTCCTATTTTCTCAATACCTTATATGCTCCAATGCATTCCAATTTCCTTGTCTTCTACTATTAATTCTCTTCTCAATAATCCCACGTCTCGAAGGCAATCAGTTGCTCAAGTTTGTCTAGAAGCAAACTATTGATAGTACTGTTCGATGCGCGGTAGGAGATCATGTAAGCCCTGATTTGCTTGTCTTGCAGAGTAACTATCTTTAATAATTTTAGAAAAAATGTTTCAATCTTGACTTATGCTATTATGCTATTCAGATTCTAGAATTTCTTAAATTTCAGATTCTACAAGTTTTCTGTCGATGAGAGTAAACTTCGGAGAATTTTGACATTCATACATGGTTTATCATTGTTGACTAGAAAGTGCGTCTTTATTAATTTAGGTTTCTCTACATGACCGCGTACAGAGCACCATTTAGCTGACATAACTATTGACATCACATAACGTAAGTACTAATCCCACACTAACGTAAAGTATTTAGCATCACAGCACAGCGTAAGTATTGACATCAACTTCAACATAAGCAATTTCACTCCACAACGCTGACACCACTACTGTAGCACTAATCACTATATACCAGTTATCACAAGTGGGGCCCCATTTGACAGATTCAATAAACCGGTTCTAACCAGTTTCCCCACAACATCACCACGACGTCACTGTGCAAACATGCTTAATGATACGTACATATTGAGTGTGAAGTTTTGACGCTCTATCAGCACTGATACAACATTGCGTATTCAGTCACTATATACCAGTTATATCACTTCAACCTTTAAGCAGATCTCAAGAACCGGTTCTAACCAGTTTCCTACAATATCACCACCGCGACAGGCGCCTAGACAAACATTGATTGATGATGCTCCAAGTACATGTTATATAAATGACACTCTGTGTATATACTGTCATAACACTGCGTTCCGTTTCGAAATCAAAGTAATACATTAGAATTCTGTCAATTTCAAATTTCCAAATTGTGTAAGTAACTACAAACACATTAATACACACGTGTTCTCGCCTACATTTGCATTGACATTTAAAATGTACTTACCCAGCTGTATATGTATGTAATGATAATAAGTTTGTTCTGTTGTGTACTCTTTCTCCGGCTTGTAATGATTGCAAAACATTACACTTAAATAAAAATTAAATAAAAAAAAGTGGACTCAAAGTTGTCTGGAAAGAAATGCTATAAGTAACATTTCCAATTTATTGTATTTTTCTAACACAAAATTGTATGCGTATGCACATAGCATCCCAATATGAATACGACAACATGCTTAAGTGCGTCATTTATCCAAAATTACTGACGGTAGCAAATTACTCAGGAATCGAACCGCTACTTTAGTCTTGATGAATTGCAAGCTACGTTTTACCACTCTGCCACCAACTTCGCTTTAACACAGCAGCTTCTTCAACGAAAGCCTATGTACCTTATACTTATGTGTGTACATACAAGCACACACTGCTGCCTTTAGCCGTGGAAATATTTCCCATATGTATTTATGTGCTGTATGTATATTTATGCCGCTTTATGTATAGCGCTAATATTGAAACAACACTGGCACACATGGCAGCACATAAATGTATATGGAATATTCTATTTGGCGAGCATAGCAGCAGAGGCTGTGCATCAGCAGCGCATAGGTTGCAAACACCACAAGTAAACAACACTTAGTTATAGCGTTGACTCAAAGTTGTCTGAGAAATGTATATGTGGTAGACGAGATAGCGAAGTTAGACACTTCTAGAAGTGTCTAGTCATTTTAGACACTTCGCGATGTGCCTAGACACATTGCGAAAATTTTGTCTGGAGTGACGTTTTTCTGCAATGTGTCTAGGCACTTCTCATGAAGTGTCTGACCATCATTAGACACGTGCAGGGCCATTTCATTTGTCATGAACTATTTTGACTCCAATCAATTTATTTGTTGACACAACTGTGGTTCAACTTCAACATCTGAAATGATATAATTAGAAGGATATCCAGCATTTTTTCCTACATGTAAGCGCAACCTGAATTTCGCCTAGTTTTCTCACGTTATGATGACGTTACTTCTGTTAATTTAATTAATTTAATCCTGTTGTTTTGACTTTGTTACAATAGACTGGAGACGAATAATATAAGTATAAGTATGTATCCAGTAAAATATGTAAAAACTAAATATTTCAAATTTCCAAAAGTTGAACCACAGTTGTGTCAACAAATAAATTGATTGGAGTCAAAATAGTTCATGACAAATGATTTCTGCATGTGTCTAATGATGGTCAGACACTTCGCGAAGTGCCTAGACACATTGCAGAAAAACGTCACTCAGACAAAATTTTCGCAATGTGTCTAGGCACATCGCGAAGTGTCTAAAATGACTAGACACTTCTAGAAGTGTCTAACTTCGCTATCTGTCTACCACATATACATTTCTCAGACAACTTTGAGTCAACGCTATATTAGCTAAGTGTTATTTACTTGTGGTGTTTTGCAACCCTATGCTGCTGCTGATGCACAGTATGCCGCTGCTGTAGCAAACCAAATATGGGAAATATTCCCCATATGCATTTATGTGCTGCCATGTGTGCCAGTGTTGTTTCCAATGTTCCAGCCATTTCATACATAAAGCACATAAATACATACATACAGCACATAAATGCATATGGGGAATATTTCCACGGCTTATATAAAGGCAGCAGTGTGTGCTTATATGTACACACATGAAGTATATAAGGTACATAGGGCTTTCGTTCGTAGCAGAAGAGAAGCTTGCTGTGTTAAAATGAAAGTTGAGGTGGCCTAGTGGTTAAGGCATTGGCTTGCAATTCATCAAGACTAAAGTAGCGGTTCGATTCCTGAGTGAACATTTTTGCTTGCAAAGTCAGTAATTTTGGATAAATGACACTTACTTAAGCATGTTGTCAGTATTCATATTAGTGAGGATTGCTGTATTATACACATACAAATTTTGTGTTAGAAAAATGGCAACTATTACCAAACCGATAGGAGTAAACTGACCAAATGTTACTTATATACATTTCTCAGACAACTTTGAGTCAACGCTATATTAGCTAAGTGTTATTTACTTGTGGTGTTTTGCAATCATTACAAGCCAGAGGTATATACACAACAGAACAAACTTATTATCATTACATACATATACAGCAGGTAAGTACATTTTAAATGTCAATGCAAATGTAGATAACACGAGGACACGTGTGTATTGTATGTGTTTAGCTGGTTACTTACACAATTTAAGTAAGTATTGACAGAATTCTATGTAATTACTTACCCGATTTCAGGCAAGTAGGGAACACAGTGTTATGACAGTATATACACAAGTGTCATTTATATAACGTATGTGCTGACGTCATCAATCAATGTTTGCTTAAGTAAACGCCTGTCGCGATTGGTGATTGTTGTGGGAAACTGGTTAGAACCGGTTCTTGAATTTGCTTAAAGGTTCTGAGCTGTGTTAATAACTGGTATATAGTGACTGAATACATAATGTTGTATCAGTGCTGATAGAAGCGTCAAGCGATTCACGTATGTATGTACGTGTTGCTGTCATTAAGCACTGTTTGCGCAATTAAGCATCTGTCGTGGCTGATTGTTGTGGGGAAACTGGTTAGAACCGGTTATTGAATCTGGTAAATGGTTGCGAGAATAACTGGTATATAGTGATTGAATACTTACAATAGTGGTGTCAGTACTTACGTTAGTGTGGAGTAAGTACTTATGTAAGTTGATGTCAATACTTACGCTGTGTGATGTAAATACTTACGTTAGTGTGGAATAAGTACTTACGTTATGTGATGTCAATAGTTATGTCAGCTTTAAATAGGTATATACTTACGCGGTCTGTAGTAAGAAAACCTAAATTAATAAAAAGACGCACTTTCCTAGTCAACAATGATAAACCATGTATGAATGTCCAGAATGCTCAAAGACTTACTCTCATCGACAAAGCTTGTAGAATCACAAGCTTAAAGTTCATAGAGAGTCTGAAGATGATAGCATAGCAAAGCATAAGTCAAGATTGAAACGACTTTCTAAAGAATATTAAGAAGATGGTTACTCTGCAAGACAAGCAAATCAGGAGGCTTACGCTGATCTCCTACCGCGCATCAGACGTACTATCAATAGTTTGCTTCTAAACAAACTTGAGCAACTGATTGCCTTCGGAGACGACCCAATTATAAAGGAGATTATTGAGAAGAAAGAATTAATAGTAGAAGACAAAGGAGTAGATGCATTGGAGGCATATAAGATTGCTATTGAGAAAAATAGGAAGATAGATGAACATATCCTCTCCACCAATGTAGATCCTATGGAAGAAGCTAACGAAGAGGATTAAAGTATTTATAATAATTTGTGTAGTGTTAATTTGACTATATGTTATGTGATGGTTATGCACAATAAAGGACAAACCCGTAATGGTTGCTTTAAGCCGTCTGATGAGACCCTTTGGCGGGGGTCGAAACGGTAAAAAACAAGCTTTCTTAATAAAGGTGTGCTTGGAGAAGCAATGGAAAACGTTAGATATAGTCATTAATCATAAAGCTGGAGAAACCAAACTGGAAATGAGAGTCATTAATCAAAATAACAGCGTATTAGGAGAACCTATGGGGAACGTTAAGGCTTGACAGAATTCTAGAATTTAGGAAATGCTCTAATATCGGGTAAAAAACACCTGTCACGCCGGAGCTGACTGACAGCATGATGTCTGCTATGAACTAGGAATCTACAGTGTTGTATCCTATGGAAACAAGAAGGGGGAACTATTAGTTTTATAATGGGACATTTTTGTGATTGGCTTATGTAGTGAAATTGGTGCATGCAATCTAGCTAGTAATGTATGTGTATTATGTGATGGATTTAAAAACTAAAAAGAAAAGAAAAAACCGTTACGGTAGCCTTAAGCCGTCTGATGAGACCCTCTGGTAGGGGTCGAAACGGTTGAGGTATCTGATTCTCCGGAGCAGTCTTTGCTCCGAAATATCAGGTGCCGATTTTGCACTAGAGGGAATCCGGAGCACCTAGATTTTGAACTGGGAATGGCTCCGGATTTGTTCCCGGACCCGGGTTTTGTATCTACTCTCGGCGTTGCCATATCTGGCGGCTAGCCCGAGGAGCAGCACACAGCACGAGTCTTACATGCAAAAAATAACGGCAAGACAGCATTTGCACCAAAGTGAGACGACCTCAAAGTGTGCTATACAGACATAAAATAATTATTAAATTAAAATGTTATAATACATAAAATAATAAAATCAAATAAGATATTTTAAAATTTAATCAATCATAAGCTAATAAACTATAATAACAAGCTTTAGAACAATGAATAAACTATTTAAAATAAAGTGACGAACAATACTGAAGTGAAACAACAGATATAAACACAAATATTTTGCACTATTAGTTCTAGTTTAAAAATTTACGCATCTGTCCAACCTTGTTCTGGACACATAGATAATTTACTCATCTGTCCGGACAGAATGCGAGAATTGTAAGAATTTATCTATCTGTCTGCGCACATGCACAATTTATCTATCTGTCTGGACACTTTCAGAAGTGTCCAATTTATTCATCTGCCCGTAACATATACACTTGCATAGATATTCTTAATGCATTTGTTTCCGCCCTTCGTCACCTTTTTTGTTTTTGTACTATTTATTTGTGTTGTTTCCGAAGGATTTAAAAAGACGGTTTCCAGTCTTCAGAATTAAAGTACGTAATGCATTGGAAAGCAGTATTGGAAATATTAAATGGAAAATTGAATAAGAACTATTAAAAATTAGAAAAGGATGTATTGTACTAAAATTTTGCTAGGACCAAGTTTATATTTTGCCACTTGACTGTCACTTTTACCAGTCAATAGAACCAATGTTGATTAAACCTTTTTATGTTCCAATCGTTTACAATTTGTCTTAAAATTACCAGAAAAACATCTGTGAATGGGGAAGCCTCTAAACTCAGGCCACCTATGAAAGAACCATTTTAATATCGACAATCTGGAAGAAACTGCTTAAATAAGTTTGAGTTGGCGCTCATATTCTCTTTAATTTCATTGGTTCCCTCCTAAAGTTTGGTGAAAGTTTGGAGGAAGTTTGGTCAAACGAAGTTTGGTGGTGTAAACACAAAGTTTGCCAAACTTTTTGCACCAAACTTGAGTTTGGCCAAGGTTTGGTTTGGCGAAAGTTTGTGGTGTAAACTGGCCTTTAGTATGAAGTAAAGATAAAATCATTAAGAACGAAATTAATAGCCAAAAACTGCAGGTACAATGACTTGTTGCAGAGTTACATTTTATCTTTCTAGTTTATTAAAAATATAAGTTTAACGTTACTATTAGTGTTTCTTATAATGTTACCATAAAACATTAAATTTGAAAGTTATTTAATTTAATCATTCATATTTTCACAATCTCTAATTAAGTTAATTATTAATTAAGTCTATTAAGTTAATCCTTTAAATAGAAGAAAACGTTTGCCCCTACTCAGATCGACATAAGCCGAGTTGTATTGTATACTCCATGTATATCGGCCCAGTAACACTTTTGAACACTTTTAATTTGCTGTGTTTTAGCCATTAACGTTTTCCAGCACTCGCAACGTTCCAAAACTATTTCAAGTATAATTACCATAATCACAACCAATTTAAACCACACTTTTTTCTCAGCCAACCAACCACCCGAGGTCTTTGTTTTGTTGAATCTGAACAGTAATTCTGACTTGAACAGAATTGGATTTTGCTTGCAAGTAAATTAAACTAATTACGTAACTTTTGCACCTAACAAAGGCAGTGGGGCCTGACTTGTGAAAGCCGTTCAGAACTTTGCCGGACTGGCGGTCTCAGGGGGTCCGTTTCCATAACAACCATCCAGTCTAATACAAGATCTATTATTCTGAACGTTGACACTCAATTTAACAAACTTCAATTTATTTCATATATAAATTATTAGGTAACAGTAAAAGATTTATGCAATCGCAGCATTATTATAGTTATCGCCTTCGTCAAACGTTTTCTGAATTTCACCACGCACGGTAACAAAGTCTATTGCCTGTGTATTTCGCTAGTGCATTTCGTGCTTTTTATTCCGCTAGAGCGGAATACCTATTATGGGACAACTGTATGTTTTGTGTGTACTTCCGTATTGTGCTCAGAAAAGTGCCTATCTTTAACGTGTGTCTAGCTATGCACCATTTTTTGCTTTCAAAATATGCAAATTAGGTCTGTTATACAGTGAAAGCTCAGTTAGAAGATTGTTAACTTGAGAAATCTCCAGAATTCTGTGATCTGTATGGCCTGGTTGCTTCTGAGTAAATATTTTAAGTAGCATTCTGCTGTTGATTTCAGGAACTGCTTTAGCTGCGCAGCGCTTTTTTGGAGTTTCAGAATACTAGCACAACCAAGGTTCCAATTTTGAGCATATTCGATTCAAAATATACTTTCACGGTACCGGTTTTATGAATCTTGATAAGGTCTTGATTCAAATCCCCAAAGCTGCTCTGATTTGTTTCTAACCTTTAGTTTTAAGTCGTAATGCTGTGCTTGTACAAATCTACTTATTATTAAGAACAGCTAAGGTAGCATAGAAACAACCTATAAATTGAGAAACAACCTTTGGTGCAGATAGAATTTGATGCTCACAAAAACAAAACTCGAACTTAATAAAATAACTTAATTTTGTTATTAGTTTTGTCATTAGAAAGTTATGCCAAAAGAATAGTGTAGATAAGTGTCGTGTCAGCATGCTTATTATTTATTTTGATACGCACAGCAGCCAGCAAGTCGTATTCTGGCCGGTACCGTGCAGGCTGGCTCGCTTTAGAAACTCGGTCGACCGGAAATTTCAGGCCGGCGCACAACACTTGGGTTTTTGATACAACCCTGTGCAATCACGTAACGGCACTTTAAGCTCAATTCTGTGAAGCGGTGCAAAATTGAAAATGCTGCAAAATCACATTGCATTAAATTCAAAACTTGGATTACGCCAGGTATATAATCTCAAACAGTTTGTGATTGTTAGTATTGAACTAGTAAATTCGTATTTAATAACTATAGTATTTAGTAATCACAAAACAAAAATACTATTATTAATGATGGCAAGAAAAAATTGTAAAGTACATACTAAACTCCTAGTAGAGGGTTCTATTGTAAACCATAAAATTTGTAAGGTTTGGGTATGCTAACTGAGTATTTCCACTATACTTTATAGTACTATTATACCAATACCATACCATTGTAGTATTTCCACTATCCAGATATATATATAGAGTCTATTGTCCAAAGCTGAAGTCGTAATTACTGAGTTCCCTTGTCAGAGCATCTATTCCTAGTTTGCTGCAAATGCTTTTTTCCAGACACTTACTTTGTTCTTTGATATGTGAATTTGATCTGCAGGGAATAAAATTGCTAATCAATGAAAATAATTGACATCAATCGATGGAACTGCTACTGCTTTGCTTGGGCTTTGCTATTCATTCAAAAAATTCCACGATCAACAAAACACAACTGGATTAGTTTAAATATTTTAGTTTAATTGTTTGCCATTGAGGCAGGTAAAGCCTGGTTCACGATGTTGTGCTTTGTGCTTTCTGCTTTGGTCCTTTTGTGCTTTGTGCTTTGTGCTTTCTCGGTTCATGATGGTTTGCAAAGCACAATGCTTTGTGTATTTGGTGTGCTTTGGGAATGTTTGACAGTGTCGTGTCAAACATTTTGAGTTATTCTTTCAGTGCATTCCAATCAAAACAAGTCTTGCTCTATGCTGATTGGTCGAAAACTGAAATTGGACGTAACATGAGCACTGCAGTATTCCCAATGTTAACTTATTTGGACGAAATACCACAAAAATTAAAAATTTATAATTATAAGTATTTAAGCATATGAGCATAGTATTTAATAATTGTCATGAATTAGCTATCGTAAAATTCCATGCAAAAATTTAATTAATCAGGTTAATTTCTAATTATTATTTTATTATTAATGATCATTGTTATGAAATCATATTATTTAAAACACCAATAAATCAATAAAACGTCAATAAAACGTTAATGTTAACTTTTCTTAAAATATCAATATTTTGAATATATACCCTACAAATTTGGTTCCGTGACCTGTGATTTTGATGTTGTGCTTTCCCATCGTGAATCATTTGTTTTCAGTCTCCTGAGCACAATGCACAAAGCACTTCATTGTGAACCGGGCATAAAGGTCTAAACAAAATAAAATCAAAATATTTTTTCAGACAATTCTCTGCAGAGGAATTTTGCCCTTTTTGGGCACTACTTGTTAGATGTATCATGTATCTTCTACACTTTCCGGTTAAACACAATTGTTTGTATATGAATGTTGAAATAATTTCAGTATATATTCACTAAATGCTGAACTAATAACTCGATTTCAGTGTTTATGGAATTTACTAGTATATGAAGGAATGGTTCGATTCGGTAAACTGAGAAAGCATTTGTCCTTATTGTCCACCAATTTTCATTTTTGCCTCAGGTACATACATATAGATCTACGCGGTCTCTAATTTTCTCTACATTAAAGCATCTAAACCTTTCTCAGCTTAATATTTGTTTACAGTTAACAGCTAATCTTAAGATCAGATCGGATCACTGGCAAGTGAACAAATTGGATCTGTAGGAAATTTCAGATGTTGATCCTATCCGATTCGAGCTAGCAATCATATTTTCATCCATCGAAAATTCGCAGAATACCGCACTGAGCCTGCACGTGATTCGAACAAGCATCCTTTTGCAATATAATTTGCGTTTGCGAGGAGTTTTATGACTCAATTAAAAATGATCGAAACCAGATGCTATGCCAATGTGTTTTGTTTACGTAGCTATACAAAATGTTCACAACCAAAGCAATTTTATGTGCCTAATGATATCTATATATAGTTTATCATAGGAAGCTTGAATTGGATCAATTATTAATTACTTTATTAAATCCAAGGAAAACTTTGGACAGTTCATTTAATCCTATCCGCAATATAATTTTATTAGATTTATGCCGCACAGGTTTTCTGACAGAGAGCCAAACATTAGCCATTAAACAAAAGCATCATAAGAACCGTATGTAGGGACTACTTAGTTTATATAATAATCTTGACGACCTTAAATATTAATTGCCAGTCTAATCAGTGCCCGCACTTATTATCAACAACTATATTTTCCTGTAATCTTAGACTCAAGAAAAGGAACTTTTTATCAGCAGGGTTGACACGCAAGCACCAATAAGACCTGGGGTGGCTATATATCAATCAGTTAAGCATGGGAGAACATTTTCTGGCTAATATACACTGTAGGTATAGGCACGGTGGGTGGGTATAAGGGCAGGAACTACCTATAACAGTTCAATCTCATACTCTTATGTGTTACATAGTTGATAAAGGATATACGTTTCCACTAACACCCATATCTTGTGTTATCTTATGGCTTATATATGCGGTCAGATCCCCATATACCTAGGACTATGTTACAAACCAGCCGTAGCTTGTCTCTTCTTCTTGCCTCCCATTTTTGTTATCCACTATTCTAGAGACTCAGAAACGTTGATACTAGTTCAAAAACTTCCCCCCGGGTTTGTCCCCCTCTGTTTACTCATGTAGGATCAAATTTCTTCAATATTTCAAACTTAGTCTGAACCCCAGGAATCTGCATAGAACTACTAATCTTTATTAAACTTCGCATCATACGGAGAGACAACGGTTCGTTTCAAGGATAACCCATGTTATACGCTGTTTCAGGTTCAAAAAATTATCCTTCATGATCAAAGATCTGCTTTAACCTCCCCCTCCTTTTTAATAATAAAATTACTTTCTCTACATTTGTCATATACATAAGTTGTGATTTTTTGTTGCAGATATGAGCTGACCTTATAAACCTGTTATTCAGAACTTCACTTCAGTCACACTTATGCGGGAGTAATAATTATGTGTCACTTAGACTGCCTTACTATTGATTTAATCTCATACAATAAAGGATTATTGTAATCTATGGACGCGGAGCGGGTAATTCTAAATGTAGGTGGCCAGAGACACGAGACCTACAAACATATACTTAAGAAAATTCCTGCTACCCGACTATCTCGCCTTACTGAAGCCGTGGGAAATTATGATCCATTACTCAATGAATATTTCTTTGATCGCCATCCAGGGGTATTCGCTCAGATACTTAACTATTATCGCACAGGTAAACAAATTTAATCTTGTATCGTATTACGTAGAACCAAGAGTTAATAATAGCAAGAGTACGACACCGTACCCTTGCTAGTGCAATTGGCCTGTCATACGGAACATTAAGACCGGAATCTCGGGGGGGGGGGTCACGGTTAACACTGTTAACCATGTGTTTATATGCGTTTGAACTAAAACGCATCTGACTGGATCGCCTACCTTATGTCAAAATTACGTGTATAAGGTGACCCCCGAGAACTCGGTGGGCTCAGCTTAGCGTTGTTAAGCGTGTGTTTATATGCGATTGAACTGAAATTAGTGTTGGGATTGGCCGAAAATTTCCATGGTTGGCTTGGCTTGGCTTGGCCGGAGTTTGAAGTTGGCCGGCCAATTGGCCGTTGGCCGTTGGCCGGCCAACGGCCAATTGGCTGGCCGTTGGCCGTTGGCCGATGGCCGGCCAATGGCCGTTGGCTGTTTCTTGGCCGTAAGCTATTGGCCGTTCTTTAGCTATTTGTCAACGTTGGCGAGCTGGAATTTACTATTTTTATTCGTCTACCGTGCTTAATTAGGCGTCAACTTAATTAAACTTCATTTCAATAGTACAATTTACAATTTACAATATTTGTAAAATAGTTTTTCCAAACATTTAGCTCCAACAAGCTATAACTCTGTTTTAATTTTGCTGGAGGACCGCAATAAAGTGATGAGACGTTCACCGCCACGTTGTTAGCACACTTAAAATTTGCATGCAATTAGCAAATTTAATTGTAAAATAACGGTAATAACGATCAAAATTGTCAACATCATAGTGAAAATCTGTCGTACTGTATCTAATGTAACGTTTATACAGCAACATGTTTACGATATTATGCAGCAAAATTAAATTTTTCAACTCAGTTAACTCACAAGATCAGTAAATTTGAGCTTGGCCAGCACTCGGGCATTGGCCAGCCAACGGCCAACGGCCAGCCAATTGGCCATTGGCCGTTGGCCGGCCAACGGCCAATGGCCGGCCAAGCCAACTGGCCGAGATTTTCTCGGCCAACGGCCAATGGCCGGCCATTGGCCAGCCATTGGCCGCACCGGCCAATGCACAACACTAACTGAAATGCATTTGATTGCCTACTGAGCTTTTGCTACTGAAATGCACTGATGAGGGTTACGGTAGCCAAGTAGCCAATCAAATGCGCTTCAGTTCAATCGCATATAAACACACGCTTAACAACGCTAAGCTGAGCCCCCCCATCTCGGGGGCGTCACCTTATACAAGTAATTTTGACATAAGGTAGGCCATTAGCCAATCAGATTCGTTTTAGTTCAAACGCACATAAACACATAGGTTAACAGTGCCTCCCCCCCTCCGAGATTTCGGCTTTAATGTTCCGAGTATCTTACAGGCCAATTACACTAGGAAGGGTATGGTGCCATACTCCTCCCATCATTTACTCTTGGTACAACTAAAAGTATGTAATGATAAAAGTATGCCACTAGGCAAGCTCTCTGTTATCACAGCAAAACAATGCTCTGCTTGCTAATGGCTGACCTCCCCATCCCCCGCAAGGCGCAAATTAGACTCATCACTTAAAAAAAATTCGCACGCTATATTTACATTCCAAAGCTAGAATCAACGACGAAATTCGCGCACGCACGGCTTGCGTTTCGAGCTTTAAATGACAAGTATAGAGAGAGTAAGCGAAGAGCATACCCTCGTTTTGACTAATTGACTAATTTACAGGGGGAGGTCAGCCGTTAACGAACAGAGCATACTTTTTGCTCTGATATCAAGTGGCATATTCTTATCATGTCCTCTTGGTACAGCTTAAAAGCTGTACTCTAACGTCTAACTCTAGACAAGGTGCATACTAATGGAACTAATTCAAGACTAGCAACACTATCCTACCAATGCTATAGATCGAGTTGTTATTCAGTTTGAATGGCGAAATGCTCCAACCGTCGAAGACCTAAGATCAAACGTCTGAGGCCTACGTAATTTTATAAATAATTAAATGTTATAAAACTCCTATATTCACTCTGATTAAACAGTTTTTACCAAAGCACAGTGAGAACTAAGCCTGTTAATTAGAAATATTACAAAGCATAAAATTGATTGATTTAATTTCAGTTACAAAAGGCACATAGTTATCATTACAGCAAGGCTTACAGTAAGTACAATGACTGCATAACAACGACTGTATAAAGGCAGCAGATAAGCCACAAAAAGAAAATAGTACACATTTAATATCAGTAGTCTAAAACTATAACTAAAAACAAACTCATACATATGAAGTCAGAGTCAAACACATAGTAGAACCAAAATATAAGCAAGACTGGCAGGAATCGTAAGGCAACTCATTTAAGAACTAACAAAACTAACAGATGTATATATAAAGGCTTGGAAAGAAATTAGATCATATATACAAAAGAAAAGCACCAAAGCAAAGAAAATCAGATCAATTCAAGATCAAATAAAAACAATTCCGTAGATTCATTATTTACCTAACTGAATTTAACTACAAGCTTGAATTCAATAAATATTTTTACATTAGAAACTGCATGACATTTCAAAATGTCATTATTGCTTACAAAAGTATTTGGATCACTTGCATTTTGTAATCACTCCCCTGGATTTACTTTAGTGGGGGTCGGGTTCCGTTTTGTAATTACTCCCCTGGGTTTACTTTAGTGGGGGGGGCAGGGCCCCCCACTCTTCGGGTTCCCCCCTACCCCCCCCCCCACTCGGCCCCTCCCCCACTTTTTTGGGCTTCCCCCCACTCACCCCAAGGAGCCTAGAAATTGCCAAATTTTTAGGATCTTTGGTCAACATTTTCAAAAATTTTCCGGCCTCGCCGGAATTGTTTGGTCAAAAATCGTCTATTTTGGTACTAAAACTTAATTTTTGAGCACTTTTTAGCTTAGTTATAGCAGTATACGTGGAAAACAAGCTATGTATGTATACTGCATTTTTAGCATTTTTGGCACATTTTATCCCTCTCCCACTCTCCCCCCACTTATTTTTGCCTAAAATAAACCCAGCTTCGCTTCCGTCCTCCACCCTAACTTTTGGTTTTTGGACGAACAGCTTTAAAATGTTGTTTGGGGGCATGAGGGACAACAGGAGGCTGTATTTAAAAATGAAAAATTTTTAAAGTTTAAAATCTTAAGCTGATAAGAGGGTTTAATCATAAACTTATGCCCCCGATTTTGCATGAAAGTAGCATATGAAAGACGATAATAAAAACAGCACCAAACAGCACTAACGTTATCAAAACAAATACTACAAAACACAGCAACAAGCACAAATCTTATAAATGGACGGAAATGTTGCGGACTACATAACACATTGACTATCAAATTAAAAACTGTAAAAAATATTATCAATAAAACAGGAAAACCAAAAACAACTGGAACTCCGCAGAGGGCGAATCAAGACTTTTCCATAGCTCGTTGCAGGAGCGAATCCAGAACGGATAAACCGCTAGGCTGATCTCTGCTGGAAGTGGATTTCTGAGCGGAGTGTGGATCAGTGGCGGAGCGCGGCGGCGCCAGTGGGGATGTCATGGGGAGCTGGGGGGAGGAGGGCCCAGATGGACCGGCCAGATTATCCTTGGACACGGCAGAACTGCTGGAGGACTGACCGCTGGTTACCATGGTAACCAGTTGGGCAAAAATGGCCATCAGTTGCATCTCATGCTGGAGACGACGTTCCTCCATTTCTCGCTCAAACCGCATCCGTTTCCGTTCCGTTTCCCGTAGAAAGTCAATAAATCTGGTGACCAGAAATCGATCAGACTTATTCAGTCCAGCGGGTCCGGAAGCGGTCCAGTTGCACTGACAAGGATGAGTGGCTGAAGCAGGACTTGGGCGCTGGTCATTATCTCCTGCGTTTGCGTCTACAGAAGATTGACTGTCCTGAAACAAGAAAAAGAAAACAACATAAATAATTATATAACTTATAACTATATATATATATATATATATATATATATATATATATATATATATATATATATATAATAAAATAATAAACTGAAACCGAACGGCGCAGCCCTTTGGGCAGAGTCGGGCAGAACAGGGCCGAGCTTTGTCGGTCCTGATCTAATTTCTTACTTCAATATTACCATTTTTTAATCAAAACAAGCTTGTTTATGGTGTTTTCTCAGTTGTTTGTTAACATACGAGTATCTAAAGTATGAATTTTTGTAACTGGAATAGCTAAACAGCAATTAACTTTAAATGCTGAATTGTAGCTTGTGCAATGTAAGTGTGCACGTGCTCCTAGCTGAAAATCAGCATGGGGGAAAATTAGCAAAGATAGAATTCTCTCGCAAAACAAATCCCAGTCGACAAGAAAATAATGTATATAAATACAATATTTCTTGTTTTCGAAATAAATATTTATTTGGAATTTAAACCTGAGGGATGCAATTATTGAAACAAATTGAAATTTTTAAAATTACGTATGTAATTGGGAAAAGGCAGGAAAGAGACATTTACGACGCCAATTCAGAATGATTCGGAAAACAAAACATTTTCCTGCAAACTAAGGAAATAGCACAAAAATTGTATACGCATTTTAACAATAGTGGCTACTATCCGTTATATGATTACGAGGACATTAATATAGCAACCGTACATGGCACAAACTCGTGCGTTGTCGGAGCTTCATTCAACAAACAGTTTTGAATGAATGGATAAATTTAATTTTACCATAATTTTAATTAGACTGACGACACTTTTTTCAGGTTTCCCCAAACTACAATTTCGAATTACGATTTTGAGAAAAGATACAATCCAAATTCTCTACCTCTCCAGGGAATGCAGAGTCTTCCTCCTCCGACTGACTAGAGAGATCGCCACCGGCTGGCGAATTAATCAGGCTGACGAAATCAGGCTGTGGAACTGGCTGAAAGGAATTTCCATTGGCCACCATTTTCTGTAATTTTGGAGGTAGGGGATGGTGGTGGTCATTGGAGCCAAAATTGAAGCCTTCCATTGTGGCATAGTCCCGTTTGAGCGGGGAAGCGGGGCCGCTGGGATCAGGATTTTCCTGTTTAACTGAAACGTTGTCTGGATCCACCAGTAGAAAAGAACTGAGATCTGAGTCTGCGAAGCCATTCGAGGCTGAGGTGTGCTAAAATAGAAAAATGAAATCAAATCAGAAACGAAGTCTTGGAGTGATTTTAAAAATGCTTGAGGTTTCGGGATTTCTTTCACTTGTCGAGTTCGGAGTTACGAGTTTTAGAACATTTAAAATACGAATTCGAATAGAACCATGTAGCAACAGCAAACCGATATGACAAATATCAACCTGCCGATTTAGCATTCAACAATTTAAAAAACAACAAATTATATATATATACATATAAAAAGCAAATGTCAATCAAAACTATATTTGAACCTACAAGAACAGTGGCACTTCGCTGGCCTTTCGTCTTCCTGGACACGTCAATATTTAGGGCGTAGCGATTTTTCATATTTTTCAGACGATCTCGCACCTGCTGCCAGGTCCTATAGTAGCCTCGCTCCGCCATCTTAGCCGAGACCTGCTGATAGACCCAGGAGTTGCGGGAAACCCGCTGGAAGGCCACCTGGATGTCCTCCTCCATCCAGATGGTCAGAAGGGCCTCCGTCTCCGCATCCGTCCAGTTCGAGGACCGATTTGAGGGCGGTCGGCTGCTGCTCCCGCTAGATCCCCCGCTGGGCGGACCACCCATCGGCCCGCCGGGAGTGGATCGGCCGGAACTATGCGGATGCGGATGGATTCCGGCAGATAAAGACTCCATCGGAACCGCGCCGCCGCCAACGATCGGAGTGCCGTTGATCGTCCCCGACTCCTTGAACTCTTCCAGCCAGTCAAATTCCATGAGAATGACAGAATCAAATAAATCTACAAAAAACATTGAAAATGGAAACAAAAGCTCAAAACTGGAACTGCACAACTGCAATTATAGTTACACTCAATTTGAAACAAATATATAAGAAGATGAATGAAAATGGTGGCCGAAAGAAACTATAGAATTTTTCATAAAAACATAAAATTATATTTCCTTTACTGTTCCTCAACCTTCGGTTCGTTTCGGACTATCGCAACAAAATTTATGCGTGAAGGGACAGGTAAAAAACTGCTGTTTGACTCAAGAGTTTAAAAAAGTTACACGTGTGATTTATTTAATCACTTAAGATTTGGTGTCCGTGCAACGCAAAACGTTTCTTAGCTAACCCTTTTCCACACGAGTTTCTTATCAGAAAAAATATTTAAGATATCGAAAAGTTATTGTTTGTAACTCACACCTGAAACAATTTTGTCATTTCTCAATTGGAAAGAAACCTCAAAAAGAATAACAAATCATCAAAAATTACGCAGTTGGGCTAACTAGCCGAGAATTAGGGTATAAATAAAGCTTAAAACTGCCGGAAAAAGTATTGCTTAAGTTCTGCTGACGCAACTCTGCTCGCAACTTGTCCAAAACAAAGCTGACAACATTCGAATTCAACTGAAAGATTTCACAGATGAGCATAGCCTACATTGTGAAACAAAATCAAATCAGAATCGGATAAACTTTGAAACTAGGAGGAAAAACTTTGACTCAAATTCTTAGTTAGGAGTGTGCAAGATTCGCAGCAAACTCGCCTTCGAACTTCGAAGCAAACAGCTCTCAATTTCAGTGAAACAAAGTAGACAGACACACAGAAGTAGAGAGAAGTTCAAGTTTTCAAACAAAATCAATAGCAGCAAAGGGAGCGAGCGCGAGAACGAGTGACAACTAATTACACTAGGTTGCGGTTCACGAGTTGGCTTAGCCAGCGTCTAACCAGCTAGCAAGAGGGAAAACAGATGCGCCTAGTAAAAGTTGAGTTAAACGCGTCGTTTTCCCCCAAAGCCTGAACTGGCTTCGCTAAGCAGGCTCGCTCGCGGAAACGGGGACAAACACATTCAGGACTTTGACGTCTATCACACTAAAGCGAAGGCAGCACAGAAAATGCAAAAAGGGCGCTCTAGAAATGCGTCGCAGAAATATCACAACCTAACCTATATGCCTGTGTGTGTTAGAGCGAGATAGAACGGGGGTTGAAGCCACTGAGAGAGCGAAATATAAGTCGGACTAGATAGAACGCACTTGTGCAAATTTCAGCAACAGCAACACACACTAGAAGTATTAATGTCGCTTTCCCCCCCCCCTTCTAGTCTGTCGATTCAGTTAGTAATATGTTCTGTTGTTTGGACCAAACGAGCTTGAAATAAAAGCGGCTCAAATTTTAACACACTTTCTGACTTAGGCAAACGCTTTGACATCCGACAAAAACAAAACGACACAGCAAAACCAAAGCATATTTTATTGCTGTGCTGCAAGTATACGTAGTGAAACTTGAGCAATGCTCATCTCACTTACAGTAGAGATATATATGTTCGTATATTCCAAATTAGCTTAGTCTCAAGATTAGGACAAACTTTTTTACATAAAAATCGAATGAGTTATGTATATATCTTAAAAATGCAGATCCCTACTTTCTTAGAAACTTACTTCTCGTCGTCCTAAAGTTCAAAAAGGATCTGGATCTGAACTACTGTTAACCAGAGTTTCGACAGAACAACGGCAAAATAGAAAAGTTATCAAAGTTCTAACCATTAAGTCTGATGGTGTTAGAAGTTAAACTGATGTATCGCAAAACTGTTACACTGTGCGTGTAGTAGACGCTCAACGCTTTTGGTATTTTCTATACGTCAGAACGGAAAACAGAACACAATGTGTTAAAACAGTCATCGCTCAAGAGCGAGCGAGCAAGCAAACTTGCAGAACTAGAACTATTTAGCGAGCGAGCAGCGCTAGCCAAAGCGAACAGGAACGCAGAGACAGAGAGAGTGTTTAAGTTTTGAGTCCTATCAAAAATCTCTAAACTTTCGTTTCGTTCGTTCGCTCGCCTGATTGAATGAAAGTTTCGTCAATTTCTCGCTCGCTCGCTCGCTCCAAAAACAAGTGACGACTGCCTGCCGGCTGACAGGCCCCCACTGAAAAAAAACAGAGAACATCAAAACTGGTTCAGTTCAACTGCTTCCTGCAATAATGTCTCTGCTCTCTGCACTGCACTGCACAAGTTAAACACTGCACGCGGCAGAGAGAAATTTATTAGCAGAATAAATGTTTATCCCCCATCTATTTATTTTCTTGCATTTAAGATATTACTCAAATGAGATTACAATAGAGGATGCTCACAAATTGTGACAATTGTCCAGCATCCGAGGTACCCAAAATTCTATACTAACGTAAAAATATGGGGTCTTTTCCAGATTACCCCCCCCCACCACTCAAAGTTCTTAAAACTCGACCAAATGAGCTGAAATTTGGTGTGGGTATGTTTTCGACCACGCTGAGTTAAAATATAGCAAAATTTTTCGATGTCGGGAAATTCGATTTTTTCGATTTTTTTCAATTTCTAAGGGGGGACCAAGGGTAACCGAAAAATTTTTTGTCTTCAATTTTGCTGAAAAGTTTTATATAGGGGTTTTCTGGGCCGCAGAACACGAATCTGAAGTCCGTTTTTGATTCAGCTTTTCGTTAGCTTAAGCTAAAGTTGTTAGCTTAAGTTGTAAGCTTATGCTGAGCTAACGAAAAGCTGAATCAAAAAACAGACTTCAGATTCGTGTTCTGCGACCCAGAAAACCCCTATATAAAACTTTTCAGCAAAATCAAAGACAAAAAATTTTTCGGTTACCCTTGGTCCCCCCTTAGAAATTGAAAAAAATCGAAAAAATCGAATTTCCCGAAATCGAAAAATTTTGCTATATTTGAACTCAGCGTGGTCGAAAACATACCCACACCAAATTTCAGCTCATTTGGTCGAGTTTTAAGAACTTTGAGTGGTGGGGGTGGGGTAATCTGGAAAAGACCCAAAATATGTACCTATGTACCAATGATTGCTGAGAATTTAGTAGCTAGAAACGTAAAGGGAACCGACTAAAGTTAAACTTAATGTATAGGACCAAACCAAACACCTTCTGAATCAAATGAGAGATGAGCTAAACTATGCGTCTTTTGGACCCCTGTTAGATTGACGAGAGCCCAACAGCTGACAAAAGTCTGAAGAAGCGCATCTGCCAGAAGAATTGTTTATTTGAACAGTTGAGCCGCCTAGCTTTCCTTCCTTTCTAGCGAAATTAGGGGGGAACAGACGCGCGTCGATTGTAATCTAATTGCTTTGAAATAAAAGTGAACTGCTAGCTTTATGACAGGCGAACTTTGAACTTTATGAATATCATTAAACTATCCCTCTATGCCATGCGAGTCAAAAATCTAAATCTAAGGGGTCTCGTCCTCGTCTGTATATTGAAAAGACCTATACATTACACAGAAAGCCTTAATAAAAATACGCAATATACGCAGCCTATAAAAGTAGGTACTACCTAAACCTGAAGTAAACGTGTTTTACGTTTTCAAGACACAAGATATTTAACTTCAAGACACTGGATATTCAACACAAGATATTAGGCTTAATATAAACTAATTTAGCGAGTCATAAGACTAGTTTAAACGAAAATATGTACCTCGACTGGTCTGCACAGTATACAATGTAAAAAGAAAATAAAATTTGAACTTTTCAGCAAGCAAATTCAAATTTATTTCAACCAAAAAGTTTTAATTGATGTTCAGAATATTTTGTAATCCCTTCAGGGATCTTTTGCGCTTTCCCCCCAGCCCTAACTTTTGACTTTTTGACCAATAACTTTGAAATTTGGTGTGGGTGCATACTGGAGGCTGATGAATTCAAAAATTCAAAATTTTAGTTTTGTAAGGGGGACCAAGGGGAACCAAAAAATTTTTTGAAAAAATTTTGCTGAAAACTTGCATACAGGGGTTTTCTGGGGCGCTGAGCACTAATCTGAAATCTTTCGTTTCAGTTTTTCGTTAGCTCAGTATAAGCTAAAGTTGTAAGCCTAGCATGCAAGTTTTCAGCAAAATTTTTTTCAAAAAATTTTTGGTTTCCCTTGGTCCCCCCTAACCAAACTAAAATTTTTAATTTTTTAAAAGTTTTTAAAAATTTAAAAATTTTTAAAAATTTAAAAAATTTAAAAATTTTTTAATTTTTTAATTCATCAGCCTCCAGTATGCACCCACACCAAATTTCAAAGTTATAGGTCAAAAAATCAAAAGTTAGGGCTGGGGGGAAAGCGCAAAAGATCCCCCTTCAGAACACACAGGTTTTAAAAAGCCAGCACAGAGCATTACATGTATTAATATTAACCTTTATTTCTGTTATGTCATCTTTTAGGAAAGCTCCATTATCCGACCAACGTGTGTGGTCCATTGTTTGAGGAGGAACTCGAGTTCTGGGGGCTGGACTCAAATCAGGTGGAGCCCTGCTGCTGGATGACATACACTCAACACAGGTAATAAATAAATAATAAATACCATTAAATTAACCTAAAAATAAAATTTTAAATTAATAAATTAAATTAAATTAAAAATTTATTCTGAACTGACTAATTACCATTAAAATAAGAAAAATTGAAATTTTTGTCCAATTAAAGTCCAATGTTTCAGGGATACCCAAGATACCTTAGCCGTGATCGAAAGATTAGAGCTAGACACAGAAATTCCTTCTGAAGAAGAAATTGCCAAAAAGTTCGGATGGGAGGAACTCTATCACAGTGGAGAGCTCTCATGGTGGCACCGATTCAAACCTAAAGTTTGGTCTCTCTTTGATGAACCCTGGTCCTCGCAAACAGCGAGAGTAAGTAATATCCTAAATTAAGATTGCAATTATATATCACACATGCATGGGAAGACCACACCAGAGTAATGAAGGGTGGACGGTGGTGGCTATCCCATGTACCGCGAATTCGGGTCTTAAATTAAACACTGGATTGAAAATTATGCCAAAAACAGATGTTTACGCACCGGGTTCAATTTTCATGGTGCTTCCTAGTGTACTTAATTTTCTTTCCTCCTCCACTAACCTCGTTGCCCAGGTCTGGGTTTGGTCTACGGATTTAGTCTTGGCGGCTTATTGGCCACCCCCAAAAGTCCGAGGGCAAGGAATTTGGGTGGCAACCCCACCAGAATAAACCCAGCAGGTGTGTGTGTGGTATGACATATGTACCTACCTATATAACCGATCTATATACAAGTAATCTAAGCAGAATAAATTATTTAATAGATTAAAATGACATTGAAACAAAATATTTGTCGCTGATAAAAATAATTTGATAAGTTAAAATTCAAAATTATTCTAACCTTAAATCTACAGAATGCATTTGATGAAAAGATTCAGAAAAGCGTCTTTGAAGAATTTTAAATCGAATATATATTTGTTAAATGCTTGTTAAATATGAAGCTCCATTGTTAAGCTCCGGGCGAGTGTAGGACTAAACTTACATATTTACATGCATGGTTTTAAATCTTACTACTCCACCTAATACTGTACATATTTCAGGCGATTCAAGCCATTTCCGTATTCTTCATTTGCGTATCAATTTTATCCTTTTGCCTGAAAACCCACCCCGAATTCCGGATCCCCTACGTGGACAGTAGACTTGAACAGTATCCTGATGGCAAAAATCACACGGTTTGGTCAGTGGACAAGGTCCGAACAGAACCACATTTGGCCTTTCTATATATTGAACTGGTCAGCAATATCTGGTTTGCTTTTGAGATTTTCGTCCGATTCCTCTTCTGTCCCAACAAACGGACCTTCATGACCGGTCCAATAAACATCATTGACTTTGTGGCCACCCTATCCTTCTATGTGGATTTGGGGTTCAAAACCCTTGGATCAAAGGACGACCCGGGGGACACGGTGGAATTCCTGTCCATCATTCGTATCCTACGCCTTTTCAAACTAACTCAGCATTCGGCCGGACTAAAGATTCTAATACAGACATTCAGAGCGAGTGCTCAAGAGCTGATGCTCCTGGTCTTTTTCGTGGTTCTGGGTATCATCATTTTTGCGGCTCTCGTCTACTATGCGGAGAGACTGGAGACCAATCCAAAGAACGACTTTGAGAGTATACCAAAAGGACTGTGGTGGGCCATCATTACCATGTGTACAATTGGTAAGAGAGCCTATTTCTAGGTAATAATTTGGACTGCACAGCAGCAAAAACCAAACACCGAGATCCCCACGTGCGGGCAGGGTCTTAACTTATTACGAATCCGATAAAGTTAGAACAAAACTAAATTAAAACATGCAATTTATATTCAATATTTACAAAGTTTCCTATGCTAAACGTTCCGAATACATCTGTCAGAATTATCTGAATAAAACTCAATCAAGTCATCAGCAATTTTTACATAAACCGCATCCACTTCCTATAATTTCATGAGTTTTTCTTCTAGGATTCGGTGATATGGTGCCGAAAACTTACGCTGGAATGGTAGTGGGAAGTTTCTGCGCCCTCACTGGTGTACTGACCATCGCTCTACCTGTACCCGTCATAGTCAGCAACTTCGCTATGTTCTATTCCCACACCCAGGCCAGAGAGAAACTACCAAAGAAGCGGAGACGCGTCCTTCCCGCTGAACAAGTTCGCATGCAGGTAGATAGGTTCACATTATTTAACCAAATAATTTAATTCATTAAAATAGCACTGACAGAATTCATTGAATCATCATTCGTTTTATACTTGAATCTATAGTTTCTTTTGTTTCCATGCTGCTTCCGCCTGTGTATATACATGTAAATGTATACATACATGTAAACTGCAACACAACACAATACAAAATTAAAAAATAATCTCAACTCAATTCATTCACTCTATATACACTCTTATTCTATTATGTACTCTTGCTCTAATAATACTTATACATACACACCATGCATTTTTCAGGTCAAATCGCAAGCAAATCTGCACGGTGCTAATATGATGCGAAGAATGAATGATATCCGCCAAAATGCGAGTGTGGAACCGACAGCTCCCCCGCCGGCACCAAAACCGCCCCTCACTCCTCGCAGAGACAACTCCATCTCTCACTCCAATCCCTCACCAAAACAGCACCACTCCAATAGTCCCAGTCAGCATCGCTCGTCCGAGAATGCAACTGGAAATGAAGTGTTGTAAAAGGAGAGGAATTGTCAAAAAACAGAAACCAAATCTGTAAAATAGGGTGTTATGTGTATGCTGATTTCTTGTGACAAAAGTGCTAAATATATAATAATTTCTACTTAATCGATAGGGTACAACGTACAAAGAACAGCTAAACAAGAACTAATTTCCACTTAATCCATAGACTACGTGCACAGAACAAAGATACATAAGTAACTGTAGACAGGGTAATCGCGTCTACACTTCTCTTTCACATCACACCAAGAATAAGGAAGTACACAAAACAGCTAAGGGGCCTTTTGACGCGCGAGCTAAGAGTAGTTAAAATTTTTAACTCGTTTAACTCAGCGTGACAACTGTTTAACTGTTTTAACTCTGCACGCCAAAAAAACTGAGTTTAACTGTTTTATCACGTTTAACTAGTTCTGCGAAAACGTCCTAAGTCAGCATTTTCGTCGGCCAACCAGCCAGGCAGGCTGTCCTTCCAAAACCGGCCGGCATACCGGTTTTGTCCGGAAACAACCGACTGATAGCTCAAAGACGACAAACTCCGGCTGGCAATGCCAGAACAAGTAAATTAGTATATAAAACTATATTCGTATAAATTAAAAGTAGGTTTACAGAAGAGGTTGCAGCATGTAAGTTGTACTTTAGTGACATATATACACTTAAGGTCGTGATTCCTTCAACAACATCAACTTTAAATGACTAAACATTGCTCATTAATACAATTAGTTTGTAATTTGTATGCATTACTGAAACGATATCTACATATCTATAGCAGCATGAAGAAATAGTGTCCATTATTTGCCTCTACGGACTCTACTTTATGTAAGAAAAAGTGTAAAAAACATACCCGATTTCCTTTTTCCAGAGCTGGATGACTTGCTATGGTCTGGCATATTGTATGAGGAGTGCTGAAATAAGTCTAATATGTGAAGAGGCCACTGGGGTTTGATTTTGGAGGGTTGCGGCAGGGGGTTAGGGTGCTGAGCAGACATGTGCAGGAGGGGAAGTTCTGGGGGGGGGTGAAGGGCGGCCGAAGGCCGCCGAAAAACCGGATTTTTCCGGTTTTTTACCGCAAAAATCCGGGTTCTGGGGGGGGGGGTGAGGGGCCCCTCAGGGGGGGGTGAAACCCCCCCCCCCCCCCCCCCCCCCCAAGCACACGTATGGTGCTGAGGACGACTCACGAGCTGACAGATAACAAAAAGGTTGGCTGCCACATTCTTATCATTATGTACGCTTGGTAAAATAGAAGGTTTATATGACCTGATCAGACCACGCAAAATTTATTTATAAACAGTAGTTAATATATACTAAGAGTCCGTGATATTCTCATAACTTTAATAACTTTTAATAGAGGGTTAGCCAATCCGTACGGAGCCAGAAACAGTTTCCATCCAATCGGGAAGCGGTTATAGCCATCCATTTAACTCGGTGCTATCGGCTGGAGAATCAGGTTAACAGAATACTTTCTTGTACTGGACTTGATACAATGAAATACAATTATCTGGAAGGGCACTGCTGGCCTCTTACTGGGCAATTTTGACAAAATAGGAATAAATAGGAATTTTTTCTTGCAAAAAATAGGAAAAAATAGGAATTTTCGAAGATAAAAATAGGAAAATATAGGAAGTTCAATGAAGCCTATTTAGGCGAATCAATATTAAATTTACAGTATTAATTGAGATTTTAGTACCTTCTAACTTGTTTACATACAACAAAGCAGAACAACGGTATTGCAATGGTCACAAAAATCACCTCGAAAATTCACAAAAATCCACCTAGACGGATAAGAAGCCGCAGTCAGAAAACTTTTTGCACGGTAACAGCCACAAGTCCCAACCGTAAAATATGTAAGTTTGGCTGCCGAGGCCAAACTCCTCCGACCTGGGGCCTGTTTCATAAAACTACAATTACAGGCCTGTAGATTGCTACAATTCTAGCAACGTTTCTACAATTTTACAAATTTCTGGTTTCATATAACAATTGTAGGTTTCCTACAAACTTGCAATTGTAGTCCTGCCTACAATCACAATTCTACAGGATTGTAGGTACAATTGTGGGAGCTGTAACTACAATTGTAGCAATTGTAATTACAATTTCACGAATTGTAATTACAGTTTTACAATTGTAGCTATTGTAACTACAATTTCAGGAATTGTAATCACAAATTCACAAATGTGCAAATACTTAACCTTTTCTTTACATATTATATTACTAATTGTTTAAATTTATTCAGGCGTTTGCATCAATATTATAATTTTTATTAATAATAAGACCTTTCAAAGATGGAAGTCACATGTAAATTTTTATGAATAGTCGTGAGGACTTAATTTTCTGCTAGAACTGTAGAATGGAGCAACATTAATATGATGATTCAATAAAACACGAACATCTTTCCAAAATAGACACATTTTATTACGTCTACAACCCTTTTTAGATATGTAGGAATTGTAGTACAAATTTACAGGTGGGGATTTGAATTGTAGGATTGTAATTGTTTTATGAAACTCAACAAAGTGGCTACAAATTGTAGCTCTACAATTACAATTCAGCTAAGTGCATTTCATACCTACAATTGTGGAACAATTGCCTACAATTGTGAGTTTATGAAACGCAAAGACTTTTACAACTGTAGAGCTACAGGTGGAATGATTGTTTTATGAAACCAAACATACTCTGCAATTGTAATTACAATTCGTACAATTGTAGAGCTACAGGCCTGGCAATTGTTATATGAAACCCGATTGACTACAATTGTAGGAATTGTAGTCTACAATTGTTTTATGAAATAGGCCCCAGGGAGCCCAAAACAGTCGACCCACTCAAATCCGACCCTCGGACGACTCCGAACCTAAATTGAATTGTTTCTGGTACTACTACTCCCTATGGACTTTGCTACCCCATATTATATATGCATGTGGATGTGACATGTCCTAACTATAAGCTATCCAACAATATATTGGATTCCCTGCCATGTCCTCGCCACCGGCGGTTGATTTTTTCCAACAGTTTGAAACAAAATTCAACAAAATCTTGAACATTTTCACAAAAGAAATCAATTTTTTGCAAAAAGCCAAGGTCAATCGCTAGGGAAAAACTTATGCCAAATTCGAGCTCAGCGACCCTAAAACCTATAGCGCATGTTTCCAGGTACTTCAATCCCCTTCCGCCTGTGGATCTGGATTGGACCCTCCGGACACAGGATTGGGTGATCAGGATCACCAGGTGGTGGTGATTTCATTTCATTTTTACAATTGGTGAAATACCAATTTCTATTTGCCTAAGACATTTAATATTTCCAAGATTTTTTGAGGTTCTTCAAAATGAAAAGAATAAAAGTTCCAAAGACCGATTTTATTGCAAAAACAAATTCAACTTCCGGGAAGCTTAATCCCCCAGACCCCCCTCCCCGGTGACAAAATTTTAAAGCCAATTCCGTCACCAAATCCTGGATCGCCAGTGAGTTAAGCCTAATCAAAAGAAACTTCAGGGTCCAGATTTTTTACGTATATAATAACTCGTTTACGACTCAAGAATATAGCAAGCTTAACAAAAAAATCACCCGAAATTTTAACAAAAAAACATCACCCCACCCTGAATCACAGGAAAGTCGCAGAGAGAGACCCAATTTTTTGCATGGTGATAGCCACACACACTAGCGTATCCAGTCTTTAACAATATTCTTAGAGTTGTTGATTGCCCAGTACAGCTTCACACCTCCGTGGTTCCTCTCTATTGCCCTACAGTAGTTTTCAGCGCGTTGTTGAACCCTCTTAAGTATTCTTCCCATTGTCTCCGATAATGCTTTGGTTACACATTTCTTGCTGGCAATGATAAATCGGAACCCTGTCGGTGTTTTATGAAATTTTGGTATCATTTGAATATAGGGTAGTTCTCTTTCTTCTACTGGTACTTCTATTCCTAGTTTCCTACTTTGTGAACTGAGTGTGTTACAGATGTTGTCAATTGTTTCCCGTTGCTCCATATAAGTTGGAAGTCTATTGTTACTACAATTTACTTCCTCTATTAACCGTTCAACGTAAAACTTCTTACATATGAATGCGTAGTTTTGTGCTGCTTTATCGACAAGTGTATTTGTCCTGAAGTTTCTTAACTTCACGTCTTAATTGAACATAATCAGGGATGCGTTCCCTCTGAGGTATTGCCCTGTTTCCGTGTTCCCACCAGGTGTTTAATATTGCAGACTTCCATGGATTACATTCTTCAATCACGGTTTTCTTTCCGTTGTATACTTTATTCAAATACTGATTTAGTGAATGTTCCAGTTCTTGGAAGCACTCTAGTTTGTTGAGCCTCTTCGTCAATCTGTACTTTGTTCCACGTCTAGGTCTAAGTATTTCTCTAAGTTCTGTATCTTCTATTAGTGACAGATCTCCGGAGACCACATGTCTGAACCTGTGTAATATATAATAGTCAACTCGTAGATATTCTCCCCCTACTGAGCACACTTTTGCACGGGGAGGTCTGCGCAGCCGTCAATAATTGCAAGTTTGGTACAAAGGGAAGAAAAATCAATGCCACGAGACATGGGACAACGCTCTAAAGGTCACAATAAAATTTTTGAGAAATTCCAAAAAACGCTAGACCAGCTTTAAGTCGCTCAGCATGGCTATATTATGGTGTGAACTTAGACCTAGACTGGTAAAAATCAGCGAAAATTTTCGACTTTTCGCTAAGTGGCTCACGGCTCCCAGTTCGGAGAAGGGAAATGCAAGAAAAGAAAAACACAAAAGCAGGTAAATTAAGGTAAACCAGAACCGGTACAGGAATCAGTGTATATGCTTCTCATAATTAACGAAAGATTAGCTTCCCTGTTAATCTGGATTTCCCGAATTTGATACATTTTCAGATGTTGGTTCTACTACGATTTATTCAGTTCATCAACTTTAAGTGATATCCATATTGTGAATTACTCGAGAAAATTTTTACCCGTTTTTGCGAATTCCCAAATTGATTTTCAAGAGCAAAAGGTATCCAAAAAATGAATGTCTTTTATACGTTGTCTTCCAAGTACTGGAGATTTGACAACTGCACCGGCCGCAGCTCGGTCACAACACTAACTAATACAATAGTACGTACAACTCCATACTCTATGTGTCACTTATTCAAACCAAGGCACTAAAAACTCGACTTTTGACTGGCAATTTCTTTACTATAAAAACTTTTATTGTGGAAAAAGTAAGCAACCAGTATAACAATATATGAAAGGCACGTTTTGAAACACGAGTTGAAAGACAATAGTTAACAGTTATACTGCAAGCAAAACAAATCTACAAACTTTCTGTGTGGCAAGACGAATTAACCAACTATAGTTACCACAACATGGAAAATACTGAAAAAACAAATAAGGCCGCGAACAAAGGATAAATGAGAAGTATGAGTCTGCCATCATTACAATTTATATTACGCTAAATACAAATTTGATACTTGGAATGCAGCGCTTAGAAAAACAATAATGTACAGATTTTCCGGCAAAAAGGTTAAATACAAGAGTTAAACAAAACCGGTACACAGTAAACATCGGCTAAGGCAGCGTGAGCGTTGTGAGCAAGAATTGCTAGAGAGGACCCAAACACAGTCTGGTTATTTCTTACACCCTTAAAACCATTCGAATAATTGGATTATCGTTCAACACTAATTCCCCCTTCTCCGAAAAATCTCTAATCAAAGTAACAAGATCTAAATTACCGCTCCCCCTCCCTTCCCCAAACTCCCACTAATCGTCATCGACATCTTCTGTTTCACTGGGCACATCATAGTCGTTGAGCACGTCGAGTCCGCTCTGCTGAAAGACACCCGACTGACTCAGACCCGCAAACTTCTTGCTCAGGCGGCGCATGTAGGCATCACAGCAATTTCGCAGATTGTAAACGGGTGAAAAAGTGGCCGGCAAATGACAGGCCGGCGTCTGAAAATCCAGCATAAATTCCTGTCGCCAGAACTGATCCATTTTCCACAGGCCCAGACGCTTTTTCTGAAGAGAACTGAGCAGCAGCTCTATCTCATCATCAGCAGTCAAGTCGGTCAGCGCCTTCGTCGAAGAACCACAGTTCAAACCACTGCCGGCCACGGCTACAGACGGAGGGCCAGGATCGGCCCGCTTTTCTTTGGGCCGAAGATCAACAGAACTGGATGTCACAGAGGCTGGCAATGAACGGTCTAAGCCAGCAGAACTACGCTCAGCCTCAGCAGTTGAACTGGGGCTGGTGGCGCTGGATCGGAGTCGGTTTAGGGGCGGTCGATCCGAGCCTCCCGTCTTATCCGACTCTGAACCCGATTTTTCAGCCGCGTCACTCTCACTTCCACTGGTACCGTCTCGTATCAGTTTGGCCACGGGAGCGAAAACGTTGGAGGAACTGGGCGCGGAGGAACTGGTCGTTGACTGAGTACCACCGCCACCCGCAGCCGGGGAAGGAGACCGACCGGGGATGTTCTCTTCAGATGGTTCAGGACCAGTGCTGCTGCTGGAGTTCCGAGAAATCGGTGATGATGGTTTCTGCAGGCCCCCGCTGGGGGGCTCAGATGATTTGCAGCCAGACAACCGATCATCAGCACAGGCAGTGATCAGATCGCAGGAAGAAGTGACAGAATTCTGACAATCGGCAGTCGGCTGCAATAAACCGTCAACATCCAAATCAACAGTGCTGGCCGAGTCAGAGGACGACCAACTGCCCTGCAACTTCTGGCGAAAATGTCGCAGAACCTTCCGCTTAAATTCACCCAGCGGGTCCATACAGAGTCCACAGATCCACAGCTGGCGACAGGTACAGCCAAAACTGGTGAAACAGTTGGGATAGCCGCGCAGCAGTTTCAGCGGCACAATGCTGACCCGAAAGATCTTCTCACCTCGTCTCTGATGACAGACAGCACAGCTGTACTGAGCCATGATCTGAACCAGCTGCTCAGCCCCATAATGACACTCAATGTCCGGACGGGGCCGGATCAGGCTTAGGACAAAGGTCTGTGTCTGTTCCTGAGCATCTGTCTGCTGTTTGGAATCATCCTGCAGGGCAGCGGCTGGCTGGCGGCCGCCTCCTCGTGATCGTCGTTGTCGACCGTTAGTCTTCAGAACCAAATGGGAAGAAACACCAACTGAGCTGTAGAGTGACTGTCGGGCCGCCGAGAGACTGGCAAAAACGCCAGAGTCAGGCAGTCGCCTGTCCAGAGCGCCATCATCGTCATCCTGGCGGGAGGAAGGCTGCTGGGGGTAGCGGGGAAACAGGCGATGATGCTGGGAGAGGAAGCGCAGACGGGCGGCTGTTCGATTGTTGCGTCGACGTAGACAGAGACGCAAAGGCTTACAGAGGGGACTGAGCCGGGCCTTCAGGTGCTCAGTGGGCAGCCGGCACAGATCGGCCAACGAACAGTGGCCTACAGCGGCTGACTTAGGACACAGACGGTCAAACAGATCCAGACTAAGCTGAGACTGTCGGAGCGATGGGTTGTCCAGGGACTCAGAGACCTCGGCAGACTCACTACTTTGAGGCTCAGGAGACCAGTTGTCACTTTCAGGACTGCCGCTGGAAGATGGACAACGGCCAAAGGAGTATAGGCGGGCCAGCTCGGCCAGTGTGCAGCCTGGAATGGCAAAAGGCTGTCTGGGCAGATCGGAGCAGGAATAGGCCAGCTTTTTAACGTCCAACAGTCCAGCCACTTGAACGCTGAAAAATGTCTCCAGGCACAGACGTGTAGGCTGGTAGTCACAACAGATCTGAAACAAAAACAAGACAATTTTTTGCGCTGAGATTATTTCAGTAGACAAGCTTATTAACTTTATTTACAAAACAGCAAGCACAAATGGCTCAAATCATTCTCAAAATAGTTTTAAGAGGATGTGTATATCAGTAACAGGTATAAAAACGCTTTAATGTTATATGCGTACGTATTAGACTTTGTATGGAGCAAAAAATCGCAAAGACGAAAACCCATCAAAATATTTTCATAGATTTCCGTATCTGAACAATTTTGTTCTTGAATAGAGGGTACAATAAACGAAAACCATTCAATACGGTAAACCTTGCCCTTTATAAGAAAAGATTGCAAATTACCTATAAGTACCGTGTCCACGTATTAATATATACGGCCCTTTTCTAAGAGCGATATCCAAAAGGAATTAACAGAATAATGATTTATTTCTGCATCTTATTATTATTTCTGCCCCATTCTTATTAATTTAGTTATTAATATACAAGAACAAAAAGTGCTCCTTCGTCGCATGTAAAATACATATGAGTCTTCGTAGGCAGGTTGTACCTAAGAAAAAACTAGCCTGTAAAATACATATGAGTTCCGTAGGGAGGTTGTAAATTAAGGAAAACAAGTTGCAACCGCTTAACATATGAGCCTGTCCAACAAATAGGCTCATATTGGCGTATGTCATAATTACGAATAATTTGCAGATATATATTTTACTTTTATATAAATACATACTGCATAAAGCTTTTCATTACAAATTGTCCTTCACATAGCTTGTTGATCAGTCATTTTAGTGTGCATATGCTCAATACGGTACGCCATGAGGCGCTCTGACTCAGAGCCAAGTGGGAACGCATTCTGCGTGTGTATAATGTGAAAGTGTTTCGAGAATGCATTAGGTGTACCGTGTACCACAGCGTATCGCGAAATATTAGGTGTGCCATAGTATTTCAGGAAACATCAGGTTGCATGTACAGTTCAGCTTGAGCAGTCGTAGTTCACTTCAGTCCATTTCTTCTGGGCCACAACGTCTATTCATTTTTCCGTAATGAGGATGAAGCTGAGGTTCTTTAATGAGGCTTTAAGGTGCTGGTATCTCTTTGTGTAAATTTGACCCTATAGGCTTTAATTCGTTATGAAAGTGGATGAAACTTTCCAAATATACTATTTCGGTGCCCTTCAACATTCTGGGATCAGTCCCGGATTTTTAGGTGTAAAGATAAGAAATTTTTGGTTTTTGCCATTATTCTCTCAGCACATAGTCGAGACACCAGATTGGTTGGTACGGCTGGAAAGAGAGCACAAAAATGAACATTTTTGCTTTTACAACTTTTAAGCTATCTCTAATGGTTAAGTCAGTATAAACAAAAAACCATTTTTGGGGTCTAAAAATGGCCGTTTTCGAGAAAATCAGTTTTTTCAAAATTACTGCCAAATCGTACTGACAATTTTGGTTTATTTATATTCGATGGATACACAGTCTCATTGCACATTTTATCAATGCCTATTAGCCGGAGTTTGTTGCTCTAGGCTAGAGATCTGGCCGAAAAACCATTTTGGCAAAACAGCGATTATTTTGTTTTGAACATCGATTTCTCAAAAACTACCCAATGGATTCGCGTGATTTTTGGCAGAATGAGAATTCGCGCTATTGCGGAGGGACATTTTTCTTGGTTTGAGCTAGAACATCTCCAGTTGCGAGAAAACTCAATGGAAAGTTGCGAAATTTCGTGTCATCGCACATTTAATGGATTTTCTTGACCGTTAAGACCTGCTGAGCCAAATCCAAAAAAATGTCCCTCGGCCCACATGTCCTTTATAGGACAGCACAAGAAAAAATTTTGGTCGATTCCACACTTTTGAGAAATCGATGTTCAAAAAGTTTTGGTCTATATTCAGCCTGTCAGATGTCAGTATATCAGAAAATTTTAGCTATTTCTTCCGGATTTTTACTAGTTTCGTACTCTCATGAGAATCTGCAGATTATAAGCTTTAAAATGATGTATAAAGCTCTTTCCAACTCACAGAATTGCGAAAGTTATGGCGTTTCAAAAATACGGACAAAAGTACTGCACAAAACGATACCAGCACCTTAATGTGGAATGCACTGTGACGCCAATATGAGCCTCGTTGTAGGACAGGCTCATACGTTAAGCGGTTGCAACTTGTTTTCCTTAATTTACAACCTCCCTACGGAACTCATATGTATTTTACAGGCTAGTTTTTTCTTAGGTACAACCTGCCTACGAAGACTTATATGTATTTTACATGCGACGAAGGAGCACTTTTTGTTCTTGTTTTCCATTATTTTATATATGTATGCTCCTGAAGGTATGTATAGATATCTTTCAACAGTAGCAAGCAAGCCAACCACAGCTCGTACCGCTTACACTCTACAGCCACTTTGGATAAGCAGCTCTATGACAAAAGTTGCTCAGCTCGCTTAGGGCTTCCATTTGGTACCAAATTTGAACACTTTTGAAAAATTTTAGTTTTGACCCAAAATACCTAAGTCCCCACCCCACCACAGCACTCTACAGCCACCTTGAGCATGCAGTTCTATGCCAAAAGTTGCTCAGCTCGCGTAGGGCTTTCATTTGATACCAAATTTCACCACTTTTGAAAAATTTTAGTTTTGACCCAAAATCGCCCAAGTCCCCACCCCACCCCACCACAGCACTCTACAGCCACTTTGAGCATGCAGTTCTATGACAAAAGTTGCTCAGCTCGCTTAGGGCTTTCATTTTGTACCAAATTTGACCATTTTTGAAAAATTTCATTTTTGACCACATGACCTCCCACCTACCTGACCCTCCAGATGGTAAAGTGGAACCAGCACAGCAAGATGGGTGGGTCAGACGGCAAAACGGACATCGGGGATGAGCTGTGCGCACCAGAAAACCCCTATAGACAAAGTTTGGAGAGGCTAAGTAAAGCCTACTATGGACCTCCGGGAAGCGGTTACCGACTTGACCCCTCAGACGGTCAAGTGGAACCAGCCCAGCAACTTGGGTTAATCGGGCAGCAAAACTGCTAGCGGGAATCGATTCTCCGTCCCAAAAAACCTTTGTATGCAAAATTTGAGCCACCCATGCAGCAAAATAAGCGAAAACTTAAGTTCAAAGTTCGACCCAAAATTCACCAACTTTGGCCGGCCAGTACCGAAAAATTACGCACAGAGACGGAAAATCATATAGCATTTGAACGACCCGATATGTGTACTGTTTAATCATATAGTCAGTATTGCCCCATATATAGTCCAGTCTGACTTATTAAGGCGCCTTTGAAGCATACTTTTTGGCCATTTTAGCGTTTTGGCCGACGTTGGCCCCCATTTGTACTACAAGAATATATACAAGAACCAAAAATGCTCCTTCGTCGCATGTAAAATACATATGAGTACTCTCAGGCAGGTTGTACAAACACGGAAACTAGCCTGTAAAATGCATATGAGTGGCGTTGAGGTTGTAAAAATTAATTAAGGACTCTCAGACAGGTTGTACAAACACGGAACTATGTAAAATGCATATGAGTGGCGTTGAGGTTCTACATTAAGGAAGACAAGTTGCAACGGCTTCTACAACGAGGCTCATATTGGCGTATGTCATAATATATATAATTTGTCGATATTTGACCTTCATATAAATAGCACGTAAAGCTTTTCATTACAAAATTGTCCTTCACACATCTTGTCGCTAAGACATTATACTGTGCATACGCATTATACAGCATGCCACTTTGCCCTCTGACTCAGAGCCATGTGGGGAAAGCATTACGTATGTGAGAGTAGTGTGTCATAGTGTTCCGAGAATACAGTAGGTGTACTATAGTGCTTCCGGAAATAGTAGGTGCCATGGTGTTTCGGGAAACATCCGCTTGCATGTACAGTTAAACTTGAGGTGTCGCAGTTCACTTCGTTCTGTCCATTTCTTTCAAGCCACAATGTTAACATGTTATGTCTATTCATTCGTTTTTTCTTTAATATGATGACCTGATGATCTTTAAGAAGGCTGCACTGTGACGCCAATATGAGCCTCGTTGTAGGACAGGCTCATATGTTAAGCCGTTGCAACTTGTCTTCCTTAATTTACAACCTCAACGCCACTCATATGCATTTTACAGGCTAGTTTCCGTGTTTGTACAACCTGCCTGAGAGTACTCATATGTATTTTACATGCGACGAAGGAGCATTTTTAGTTCTTGTTTTCCATTCTTTTACATATGTATGCGCAAAAAAGAACCAACATAATATATTTCCGAACACCATGCGCAAGCAGATATATATATACTATTTTGACCACTTTTGGAAAATTTTATATTTCACTCAAAATCGCTTACGTCCCCACCCCACTCCACCACAGCACTCTACAGCCACTTTGGGCATGCAATTCTATGACAAAAGTTGCTCAGCTCACTTAGGGCTTTCATTTGGTACCAAATTTGACCACTTTTGAAAAATTTCATTTTTGACCGAAAATCGCCTAAGTCCCCACCCCACCCCACCACAGCACTCTACAGCCACTTTGAGCATGCAATTCTATGACAAAAGTTGCTCAGCTCACTTAGGGCTTTCATTTGGTACCAAATTTGACCACTTTTGAAAAATTTCATTTTTGACCGAAAATCGCCTAAGTCCCCACCCCACCCCACCACAGCACTCTACAGCCACTTTGAGCATGCAATTCTATGACAAAAGTTGCTCAGCTCACTTAGGGCTTTCATTTGGTACCAAATTTGACCACTTTTGAAAAATTTCATTTTGGACCACCTGACACCATAACTACCTGACCCCTCAGACGGTCAAGTGGAGCCAGCCAAGCAAAATGGGTGCGTTGTACAGCAAAACGCACACCGGAAATGAGCTGGGCGCACCAGAAAACCTCTATAGAGAAAGTTTTGAGAGGCCAAGTAGAGCCTAGTATGGACCTCCAGGAAACGGTTGCCGACATGACCCTCCAGACGGCAAAGTGGAACCAGCCCAGCAACCTGGGTCAGTCGGGCAGCAAAATTGATAGCGGGAATCGATTCTCCGTCCGCAAAAACCTTTGTATGCAAGATTTGAGGCTTCCAGGTCGCAAAATAAGCGAAAAACCAAGTTCAAAGTTGGACCCAAAATTCACCAACTTTGGCAGGCCAGTACACAAAAATTACGCTCAGGGCCGGAAAATCATATAGCAATTGAACGACCCTGATATGTGTCCTATTCAGCCATATAGGCAGTATTGCCCCATATATAGCCCAGTCTGACTTATTACGGCGCCTTTGAAGCATACTTTTTGGCCATTTTAACGTTTTGGCCGACTTTGGCCCCCCGCCAAAAATTTTTTCCGGCTCTGGGAGGCATAAAAACTAGCCTATCGGCTTATTTTTGTTGCGTACTCCAAGAATATATATGGTTTTCATAGGCAAAAATTTTTCTATCTGTTGTTATTAAAGCTACAAAACCCCCTTACCAGACGTCAAAGCGGAGAACCGGAAAAAAAAAAACATCACTCTCGTAAGCGATTTTTGGCGTAACTTTTTAACGGAAAGTGGTACGGGGATGAAACTTCGCACACATACTAAACTCGACACGTACAATTTTTTGCGCACATAATCTGCGCAGGATCTGCGCAGGAATCTGCGCAGCTTCTGCGCAGCCTTGTTTTACACGGTCATTCGACCATTTTCACTCATATTATAGGGGTCGCTACCGCGACCCCTATGATATGTCACACTGCTCTGACCCCTCCGGTGCGACCTGGTGGTCACCTGGAGTTGGCGGGAAAAAACCCACGGCGGGAAAAACCCACTTTTCAAAATTAATTTTTTTCTAACCATTGACCGGAAAGGTCAAACCAATACATACATTTGTTTAATGGAGCCTATAGATTAAATTGGTATATGTTTTACCTGGGTTCGTACTGTTATGAGTGGTCCAGGGGGTCTAAATCGGACACGGTGCCATTTCAAGCCAAAATTTCAACTTTGACCAAAAATGCTTATTTTTGTCTTAAAATGGGTCTAGTTTGGCTCTAAATACAAGAAAAACACGTTTTCTACACGATAGGATGCTTAAACTGCCGAAAATAAACAATTTTAAAAAATCTCCAAAATTTGCCTATGTTTATGTGTTAAAGATACAACATTTTCAAATGACCATATGACCTCAATTTTAGTACAAAAACTAATATATTTTGATGCAGTTGTACTAAAAACAACCTGCTCTTTCATTTGGAATGGTTAGAAATGCTCCTGGCAGCTTGCCAAAAATTTTTTGGGTGGGTTTTTTCCGCCCATATGGGTTTTTTTCCCGCATTGGGTTTTTTCCCGCCAGTTTGGGACAATATTTCTCGCTAACGGCACACCCTAGAGAGGTGTTCTATAGCTCATAAGAAAGCTTACGACTAGGCCTAGCTACCTGTATAATCAGCATTTCGATATGTCAAACCATTAAAAAGTTCTGGCCAAAAATCTGAAAAGTGGGTTTTTTTCCCGCTTGACTATACATTTCGGGGCCGACCACCAAATTTCCAACATTTATATACCCCCATCAAACTGAATTTTTCCTACAGGGGGCACGGTGAGTGTGATACCCCAACGAGAAGGCCAGACACCCGAACATTCAACCGACGACTCGCCTTGGATTGGGGCCCGAGATTCTCCCTCATGTGCCCATTGCCCTGACCAGGAAGACACACTGTCGCATGCCTTACTCTACTGCCCACAATCAGACCGCCAACGCCTATCCTACTTGGGTCCTAACCCTAGCCTTGCGGTCCTCTGGGAAAAGCCTCGGGAGGTCCTTGCCTTTCTCAGAGAATGCGGCCGCCTCCGTCCTGGAGGTGTCCGGGCCGATTGAATCTGTATTCAGGTGGCTGGAAGCATCATCATCAACAACAACAACAACGACTCGCCTTCAAGGTACACATCAACAGACTCAAGGTCCGCTTTCAGAAACGGATCTTTACCCTGGCTGCATTGTCCGGAAAATCTTGGGGTCTGCAAAAGGAGTCCTCACGGCCAGTCTATCTAGCCTGCGCAAGACCCCTCATCGAGTATGGATGCGCCGCCTGGGGACCCTCGGTAACGCCCTCAAATCTGCACAAACTGGAAGTCATCAGCAGCAGAGCGGCCAGAATAATCACTGGATGCACCCGAACTGCACCCACCGAAGAAGCTCTCCTTGAAGCAGACCTACTCCCCCTGGACATGCTCCGGGACCAGAAGACAGCCTGCTCCTACTTCAAGTCCAGAGCCCTGTTGGAAAAAAACCCGCGGAATTCAGTTATAAATAGTCAAGCGGGAAAAAACCCAGTTTTCAGATTTTTGGCCAGAACTTTTTAATGGTTTGACCTGTCGAAATGCTGATTATACAGGTAGCTAGGCCTAGTCGTAAGCTTTCTTATGAGCTATAGAACACCTCTCTAGGGTGTGCCGTTAGCGAGGAAAAATGTCCCAAACTGGCGGGAAAAACCCACTGCGGGAAAAACCCATATGCGGGAAAAAACCCTAAAACCCACCACAAAAAATTTCTGGCAAGTTGCCAGGAGCATTTATAACCATTCCAAATGAAAGAGCGGGTGGTTTTTAGTACAACTGCATCAAAATACAAGAAAGTAAAATGCTCCTCCGGAGCATGGAAAAGTAATATGGGTGGATGGGGTGAGGTTGCGAAATAAAGAGAGGACTAGCTTTGAAAACGCTTAATATGGGCTAGGTTCTAAAAGAAAGGAGGACTAGGTTGTGGGCGAACTAATATGGGCACAGCGTCGCCGAACAACCCATATTCGCGGGCTGTAAATATTATACATTCATCTATCGATTTCTAGCCTTTAAATTATAGCTCCAGATTCTAAATTAGATGATAACTATATCCGAATATTCGTACTTCCATCCCATGTATTATAGTCAGACTTTTCCTTCGAGAAAGTCTAAGCTTACTAGTGTTCATTTATACATTTATACAGACAGCATATTTAAAGAATAATTTCATAGCGATTGTAATTGACTGCAACCCTGCCGGATTGAACCAATGGTTTTACCGCCACATCTCTATCTTTCTGTCCGATACTTGTCATAGTCCAACTAAATTTAAGGTATATGGCTAGCCTAAAACTGACCAGGCAAACTACTACGTTCTCGCAGATTACCTATTCAATATTTTTACTCTAATGTTGACCGTTCTATATGTGACAACCGCTGAAGCGGAGCGTGCAAGCCCGCGAATATGGGTTGTTCGGCGACGCTGTGCCCATATTAGTTCGCCCACAACCTAGTCCTCCTTTCTTTTAGAACCTAGCCCATATTAAGCGTTTTCAAAGCTAGTCCTCTCTTGATTTCGCAACCTCACCCCATCCACCCATATTACTTTTCCATGCTCCGGAGGAGCATTTTACTTTCTTGTCCTCTTAGCACTTTAAAGATTCTCTGACAATATTCCAATATTGTTAAACATTGGCCTTAAGAAAAAGATTAGCTCGTATGTCGAACGGTCGCACTGGGAGAATGGGACACCCACCCACAGGTCTGGGGCCATTTTGGGGTGGATAACGAACAAAAGTTGATCGCCCCGCCAAAAGTCATTTGATACCAAACATGACCACCTTTGGTACCAAATTTAGCCCACACCGGACCCACTGGGGGTGGGACACCCACCCAGAAAGCGGTGGGGCCACTTTTTGTGGGTGGCATAATGACAAAAGTTGATCGCCTCGCCAAGGGCTTTCATTTGATACTAAATGACCACCTTTGAAGAATTTCATTTTTGACCCACACCGGCCCACTGGGGGGGGGGGCCCCTCCCACAGGTCGGTGGGGCCATAGCTTAATTTGTCTGCATAATGACAAAATGATGGATGCGTTTCATTCCATCCCACACGCCATCTGAGATTTTATTTTATGACCTACACCGGACCCTGGGGGGGGGTGGAGCATCCCGCAGCGTATTTCAGTACACAGGACTATGGGATCACTTTTCGTGGGTGGTACAATGACAAAAGTTGTTCGTCTCGCCAAGGGCTTTCACTTGATACGAAAATTGACCAGTTTTGAAGACTTTTATTTTTGACCCACACCGGACCCACTGGGGGTGGGGCACCCACCCACAGGTCGGTGGGGCCACTTTTTGTGGGTGGCATAATGACAAAAGTTGATCGCCTCGCCAAGGGCTTTCATTTGATACCAAACATGACCACCTTTGAAGACTTTCATTTTTGACCCACACCGGACCCACTGGGGGTGGGACACCCACCCACAGGTCGGTGGGGCCACTTTTTGTGGGTGGCATAATGACAAAAGTTGATCGCCTCGCCAAGGGCTTTCATTTGATACCAAACATGACCACCTTTGAAGACTTTCATTTTTGACCCACACCGGACCCACTGGGGGTGGGGCACCCACCCACAGGTCGGTGGGGCCAGTTTTGTGGGTGGCATAATGACAAAAGTTGATCGCCTCGCCAAGGGCTTTCATTTGATACCAAACATGACCACCTTTGAAGACTTTCATTTTTGACCCACACCGGACCCACTGGGGGTGGGGCACCCACCCACAGGTCGGTGGGGCCACTTTTTGTGGGTGGCATAATGACAAAAGTTGATCGCCTCGCCAAGGGCTTTCATTTGATACCAAACATGACTACCTTTGAAGACTTTCATTTTTGACCCACACCGGACCCACTGGGGGTGGGGCACCCACCCACAGGTCGGTGGGGCCACTTTTTGTGGGTGGCATAATGACAAAAGTTGATCGCCTCGCCAAGGGCTTTCATTTGATACCAAACATGACCACCTTTGAAGACTTTCATTTTTGACCCACACCGGACCCACTGGGGGTGGGGCACCCACCCACAGGTCGGTGGGGCCACTTTTTGTGGGTGGCAAAATGACAAAAAGTTGATCGCCTCGCCAAGGGCTTTCATTTGATACCAAACATGACCACCTTTGAAGACTTTCATTTTTGACCCACACCGGACCCACTGGGGGTGGGGCACCCACCCACAGGTCGGTGGGGCCACTTTTTGTGGGTGGCATAATGACAAAAGTTGATCGCCTCGCCAAGGGCTTTCATTTGATACCAAACATGACCACCTTTGAAGACTTTCATTTTTGACCCACACCGGACCCACTGGGGGTGGGGCACCCACCCACAGGTCGGTGGGGCCACTTTTTGTGGGTGGCATAATGACAAAAGTTGATCGCCTCGCCAAGGGCTTTCATTTGATACCAAACATGACCACCTTTGAAGACTTTCATTTTTGACCCACACCGGACCCACTGGGGGTGGGGCACCCACCCACAGGTCGGTGGGGCCACTTTTTGTGGGTGGCATAATGACAAAAGTTGATCGCCTCGCCAAGGGCTTTCATTTGATACCAAACATGACCACCTTTGAAGACTTTCATTTTTGACCCACACCGGACCCACTGGGGGTGGGCACCCACCCACAGGTCGGTGGGGCCACTTTTTGTGGGTGGCATAATGACAAAAGTTGATCGCCTCGCCAAGGGCTTTCATTTGATACCAAACATGACCACCTTTGAAGACTTTCATTTTTGACCCACACCGGACCCACTGGGGGTGGGACACCCACCCACAGGTCGGTGGGGCCACTTTTTGTGGGTGGCATAATGACAAAAGTTGATCGCCTCGCCAAGGGCTTTCATTTGATACCAAACATGACCACCTTTGAAGACTTTCATTTTTGACCCACACCGGACCCACTGGGGGTGGGGCACCCACCCACAGGTCGGTGGGGCCACTTTTTGTGGGTGGCATAATGACAAAAGTTGATCGCCTCGCCAAGGGCTTTCATTTGATACCAAACATGACCACCTTTGAAGACTTTCATTTTTGACCCACACCGGACCCACTGGGGGTGGGACACCCACCCACAGGTCGGTGGGGCCACTTTTTGTGGGTGGCATAATGACAAAAGTTGATCGCCTCGCCAAGGGCTTTCATTTGATACCAAACATGACTACCTTTGAAGACTTTCATTTTTGACCCACACCGGACCCACTGGGGGTGGGGCACCCACCCACAGGTCGTTGGGGCCACTTTTTGTGGGTGTCATAATGACAAAAGTTGATCGCCTCGCGAAGGGCTTTCATTTGACACCAAGCATGACCACCTTTGACGACTTTCGTTTTTGACCCCCACATGACTCCCGACCCGCAGGCCCTGGGGCTCAGGGGTCACTTCCGGCGGTATCGGCAGTATGCTCATCGTTTTCAGCGACCCCGATTTACTATATATGGGTACCACCCCAAGGCCGAAAAACGCCATTTTTAGTGACTTTTAGGCCATTTCTAGTTAAAGTGGGACAGGCCAAAAAAAGCAAAGTTTGGGCCCATCTCCTGAAAGCTGCAGAGCGAAATTAAAAAATCCCCCTCGTTACTTTGTGTGCATAGTCCGAAATATTCAAAAAAAACCAAACCGATCTA
>JASAND010007312.1:0-13237 GCA_030248195.1 Trissonchulus latispiculum | reverse complement strand
TATATAGAATTGTTTTTACATCCGTACCTGTAAGTTATGTCTTAAATTAATTTAAGGTGTATATAATAAATTGATATAATCTTATCTTTGGACATGGACACCTGATATTTTTATTTATTTTTTGACCAATCACTTAAAATTTCGTGTGGGTGCATGCTGAAAGCTGATGAATTAAAAAATTGGAATTTTTTTAAAATTTTAAGTATGGGAGACGGGACCAATTTTTGGCCCCGATTTTGCAAATTTCAAGGTTGTTCGCTAACAACGAGGCAATGTGTGACTGAGCTACTCAGAAATTATACGTATTTTTCTTACCTGCTCCTGAGGAGGTTGGCCTGGGGGAAAGGGACGATGATCCTGCCTTCTTCGGAGACGCAGGTGCCTTGGAACCTAAAACAACATATATATGTATTCTATATATACATACGTACGTATATAATTATTATCAAATGTATATATATACGTATATGGAATTGTTTTTAAATCCGAACCACGTGTCTTTAAATCAATGTAAGGTGTATGTAATGTTATGAGAAACTCCTACTTACGCCTAAAAAATATTTACGCAAAACTCGGATTCCTACTTACGCCTAAAATCTACAGTATCCCCTGTCTGACTTTGTTCAAGAAGTTGTTTGAATTTTCCTCAGGATGAATTTACATTTGCTTATATGAACTAAATAGCAATTTTGCGGTTCACCTTTATTTATTAGAAATAAATTTCCATTTTTCCGGAAAAATTAACAAACTAATTGAAATATTACAGCAGACTGATACAGCAGAGATACATTACCTCTGCTTAATTAGGATTGATAGCAAAACGATGGCTCGAGCTCCAATGTTGAATTCTGGATTAAAATACAATAAAGTGTATATAAATGAAAATAATGCCAAGGTGAAGTTGAATATAAAATATCACTACCCAGCTGTATTTAAAATAAACTTCAACAACAAATACTTTCCTAAGCTTTGCAAAATTCAATGAAAGAATACAATGTTTCAACAGTTAACACGTTCATGCCTGTAACTTTGATGTTTTGACAGTTAATGCTCCGACAAAAAGCCGAAAAACACAAAGAAATCAAAAGTTGTCAGCTGAGAAAAAGCAACACCATTTAGTCCACTTTTATGAACTGTCAAAACATGTATGATTAAAACTCTAATTTCTAAAGCTCATGGAAACTTAGTATAGTCCTACGAATATATTATAAGGTAAATCATATGTCTGGCAGACTGGTTTCTTTAAAAGTAATATTACGAGTCCCTACACAAAGTTGGCAAAATTGGGAGCTTTTAATTTAAAGTCAATGTCGCAGTGGTTCTGGCTACTTGTTCCCCAACATTCTGCACCCTGAAACAACACGTCATGCTGTTCCCGTAAAAAGCGCAACAGCCGTGTGCTTTTTTGTACGTATTATATTACTAGAGGTTAACCCTGAAATCGTAGCATTATCCCTACTACCCCTTCATTCGGTACAACGCAATAGCAACTTTTAATAGGGACATACTAGAGATAGGGACATCTAGAGATAGGGACATACTACAGCAAATGTTTAAATTTCAAAAATGTCCGGATGTGCTGAAAAACCTTGGTTATTTATACTAATTTTTCAAAAAAAATTTGAAATTTTTTTGAAATAAAGTTTAGTTCTGTCGCAAATGTCTGAATTGGATCATGAATAAAGTTAGCAAAAACTGAATTACTTCAAGAGCAAACAAAATAACGGAATTCTACGCCAACATTTGTTCTGGGTAGTAGGAGGTTTGACAGAAAAGATTAGGACCAGGTATGAATTGGAGTTTACTTTTGAATCAATTTGGCTGAAGTAGGAGTAAGCAAGTAAGCATCGTCAAAGCAAAGTAAACCAGCAAACCAGTCAAAGTCCAAAAAGCGGCAAAGATCAAAGGATTTTGAAAATTGAAAAAATGAAATAACTTATTTATAACGTGTACTAATTTTCAGCCAAAAAAGTTGAACTTTAGTGTGTAAAACTTTCGGGCAGGAGGTAAATTGTTTGTAACAATAGTGGTAGCAACGTGTACCAATCGGCTGTATGTCGTTTCTCCCACATTTTATTGCTGCCATTTAGAATAACTATCAATTACCTGCCACTTAACTCAGCAGGATTTCTGTCAAATGTATCATATGTCAACAAGCTCAAGATGAATGACAACATTCTTCTAATTTTCTAATTTTCATGCACGTCTGTCTTCGTATCGCCCAGATGTTTAGCAAATTTCTTGAATGAGGAAAAATTTCACTGCTGCGTTTCAGATCCCAAATTTGACGGCATTCCCCTCCAAAAAATTTTTCTAAGTCGGAATGTCCTGATGCGTCTACGTAATACCACTAGAAAGCCAAACTAACAAATAGTTAGAATTAGAACAACTAATTAGAAGTGGGATAACCACGCTGTAAATAAAAAATAACAAGGTTGAAAAACAGTCAGAATACGTGCTAGGTTAGGTTGGTCAATTGCCAAAAGGTTAGAACTTTACAACTGATGGGATATACATATATTAAAGTCTTAAACACAAATATTGTGCGGTTTTGTTTAGTGCTGGCAGTTCAACATTCCAGGCCAAAAATTGGCTTTTTGTCCAAAGTCTCCAAGTGCTAAAATTTTTAAAACTTGAGCAATCAAGCTGGAGCTTAATGGAATTTGATGACCAGTAAGAACCGAAAACTTTTTGACTTCGATTTTGCTAAACCGCTTGCACACAATGGTTTTCTGTGCTACAGAACACGAATCTGAAGCTATATATATATATATATATATATATATATATATATATATATATATATATATACATATATTTATACACATGTATTTCTCTATTCAGCTTTTTCTAATAATTTTAGCACTGGAGAGTGGTAATTTGGAAAAGATCTTAATAGGTGCCCTCTCTCCAGTCTTGCAAGTGGCATAACTTGACCGATTGAGTTAAAATTTGGTATACGGTTTTTCTGGGTCGCAGAACACGAATCTGCAGAAAATAAAAATGACGAAAATTTGACGAAATCCGATTTTGAAAAAAAAACGCTGTTTTGTGATATCAGACAAGTCATTTGTAAGCCAGCATAGACGAAAACAAACCCATGCCAAATTAGAGCTCATATATTTCAAGTTTCGCGGAATTTGGGCCTGGGGGGGACTTTCCTGAAAACATCCGAAAACGCTTACCCTTCCGAAAATATAATAAACACAATAGGGGCCCATTAGTAGTCAAGTAATATGGGACTAGTAGATTGAATATTAAAATAAGAATAAAGTTAGCAGTACATTTAAGAAATATCTTACCTTAGCAACCAGAGGTCCATCACCACAGCTCTGCGATCTTTCCGGCACGTCTAAAAATAGTGGTTATTGTGATGTGATATTCATGACAATAATGAAAATTTAAAAATTAAGAATTTCTTCATGTAACTGAAATTGCTAATTGTGTTGGCAAAATGTATCAGGCTGTAGTTGTCCACGACGTCTTATTCTCCACCTCCCACCCTCCGGCCTAAGAGCTGGGTGCAAACCATATATACCAGCAGGCCCGCACACAGGATTTTGAAAAGGGGGGGGCGGGTTCAAGGTAAAACGAGAACAGTTTTAAAAATAGCACTTGTTTCCATAAAAATAGCAAGAATTTTCCATTTTGTCATCCCAATAGAGGGGTCTAGACCCCTTGAATCCCCCCCCCCCCTGACTGCGGCCTTGGATACCAGTGGCGGCGCCCCAGGGGCCCCTCTGCGGTTTGGACCCCTCCCTTTGGGGTGTCGGCCCCCCCTTGAAAAAATTTTCAGCTGTTTATTTGCATATATACTTTGAGTGTTTTTAAGAAATTTTTTTAAAAATCGGCTAATTTTTTGCTAAAAATCGAAAAATTTTTGCTAAAGCTTGAGAAATTTTTTGGAAAATAAAGGTAAAATTGGCTACAATTTGGCAAAAATCTTGGATTTCCCAAAAAAGGTTATTATTATTAAGTCGGCCCCCCTTCAAAAAATCCTGGCGCCGCTACTGAATATACATGGGTCGTAACATCGTTTCCGTTGGGGGTAGTGGGGGGTGGGTACCTCCATCACATTTGAGGGGTTTACCATCGAATTACCAAATTCCCCCTCCCCGCCGGAGACCCAAAGTTCCAGGGAAACTATGTGAGTCAGAAGGGGTGCACCAAAACGACAAATTTCCGCGAGCCCGCCCCCCAGATTTTCATATTTTGCAACACCCCCTCCAATTTTTGGCCGAAAGTGGCAAATCAATCGAAAATTTGGGGTTTTTGGGTGTTTTCGGAATAAATTTGTCTTCTGAAGAGAGCTTTTTCGCGATTTCACAACCTTGTTTATATACTACAAATAAATACAGCATAGTGTGTGTATCAGACCTACTTTATATATTGTTTGACGACATGCAGCAAAACAAGAAAGAACAGAGACGAATACGGTAAAGAAAGAACGCTAACGCTTAGAAAGAGATAGGAGAAAGAACATGCGCCCAGGGCAGCTTTTTCATTTTTCAAGCATTTTTCAAGAATGGTGTAATTTGTGTTTCTAAACTTTTGCAGAACTTAAAAAATTAACCTACCTTCAAACCCGAAATTCTTGTGCAGTGTGAAGTATCTGAGCCTATTTGGCGGGCCCCCCTTCACTTTGGCGTAAGGCCCGACGACAACTCGGGCGCATCGAAGGCCCTCTTCTGTCTGAGCCACATAGTCCATCACCAACCGATCCGGTTTCAGGTTTGGAGAGATCGTGGCAGTCCTGGCGCGGTTGCAATTGGCACAGGTCTTCTGTGACCCCAAGTACCTTAGTGTGTTTTTATGAACCACCCGCGCCAGAGCCATATATTCGTCTTTATTCTTGATGCCCGGGAAATCGTTTCTGTGTTTGCCTTGGTGGGACTCCTTGCAGGAAAGGGAGGCCTTTCCTTCCTTCTCCTCTCCAACGAACTTCAGCTTTACGCTGGAGTCCGGATGGAGGACCTCTTTGGCGTAGTTCCTGAAGGTATCAGGCCAGTCATAGTGCTGGAGCACCCGAATCAGATTCCTCTTCACAGGTGACGGGGGGTCGGCTTTGTTGCACGGAGAAAGCATGGGAAGGTAACATAGAAATACCCATCGGAAGATGGGACCCGGATCTGGAAATCGCCAAAAAATTCTATCTGCATTCGGGCCTGCCATCTCGGAAGAGCGAGGGTCAGACGACGCCTCAGGAAGGAAAAACTCCTGATGGCTCCAGGACTGTCCATGCACTGCCACATAAAGTGGCAGGCGGCGTAGACGTAATCCAACGGGGAATTACACCCAAACTGGGAACCATGCTTCTCAAAATGGAAGCCCAAGGAGTCCGGGTAGTAGACTTGGCCTTGGAAGGTTCCGAATGGGCTCCATGCGATGAGGGGCAGGAGGAGTGTTGCAAAGAAATCCCTCAAGCAACAACGCACTATGCCGACGGGATAGTGGCGGGCTAGCTGTGGTTTGGGGGAGAGGCCTGTCTTCACAAGCTGGAACACGGCGTCCTAAAAGTGAATAAAAGCCATGAGAAAGGTAACACAGACAGCAATGTAAGCAATCAGTATATGCGACTACAATACGTGTGGATCGGTTTTCAAGTATATAGTTCAGAGAGATTACTTTAGGGATGCACCGGGGCCTGGCCCCGGCCCCGGCCCCAGTAGTCAGGCCCCGGCCCCGGTGGTCAGGTCCCGGTACCGACCGGTGCCAAAAATTAGCAAAATTTTGTAAGTTTTTTACATTTGTGACCAAAATTTTGAATTTTCGAAAGTCAAAAAGTGTGACAAATCGTTTGTTTCTAAAGCCGCTATGAATGAAAACAACCATATTAACGTTTGTATATAAAAACTATTGCAAAATTTAAATTTTCAAGAAAATTTTCGATTTGGACCCCCTTTTTCCAGGCCCCGGCCCAGGCCCCGACCAAAGCCACGATGAGGTCCCTGTCCCGGCCCCTGGTAGTGGCGGCCCCGGTGCATCTCTTCCGTCGTTGTTGGTGGATTTTCAACTGATTAAATTTTCAAGAATCGCTTTGCCGTACCTATTTTACCATATAACTGGACCTATTTTTGGGATTTCTGGGGGGGGAATGTCAGAGAGAATGCCAGAAATTTGGTGAGGGATCAAATTTTTCCGAAAATATGCTGAAAATAGCGCTATTTTTTCGAGCAGACACTGTAAACTGGGCAAAATGGCAAATTTCAAAATTAGCATATTTAGTGGTCTTCTCCATTCAAAAATCCTCACTTTTCTGTACAACCCTAGATATGTAAAGTTTTCTCGAATGTGTAAAACATCTCAACGTCCTGGCCTTTTTCTAGGCGGATAAAATTGGGGGTGGGAAAAGTGGGTGGTCCCCGGACCCAAAAGTGGGGGGATGCAAAGTGGTCTAAAATCGCTAAAAAAGCAGTAAAAATTGTCTGTTTTCTACATATGTATACTGTCATAACTATGCTAAAAAGTGCTCAAAAATTAAGTTTGAGTACCAGAATAGACGATTTTTGACCAAACAATTCCGGCGACGCCGGAAAATTTTATTTTTATAAAAAAGTTTATAAAAAATACTAAAAGAACATTGCTTCAATGTTGCTCTTGAAGTGTCAGGCATGCTATTTTCCTTTACGTAAATCTGGACTATTTTATTTCTCAAAAAATTTTGTAATTTCGACCATTTTCTAGCACTTATATAATTTCTCCATGAAAACTGGAACAAGTTGGATTATTGTAGCGTCAATCATACAGTGCTCACTGCTCAGCGTTTCATAGTTTTATATGGATTGCGTAAGTGCGCGTCGACTCCTAACAATCTAAACCTGAACAAACTACAGAGTTTGCAGACAAAACATTTGTAACATTTTTGTTCGAATCGCAGACCTTCCTCTTCTCACTAAATACGGCAGTATAAAGTTCAGTCAAATTTCTCTTATTCACACATCTAACAACTAGATTTAACGTCGCACACGACTTCTAAGTTCATTTTAAGCTTTTACTTTCTTTTCCAACTGTCAGGAAAGAAATACGTCGACCATTTTGCTACTCATGAACACTGTCCGCTTGACGGCTTCTACTAATGGCATCCTGCTGAAAATGTGTGAATTTGCTAATGCGATTAGGGTTGGTTTTTAACCAATTAGGTAGGATTAGATGAGGATAATCGTCTCCTACTGCTTCACTAGGCAATCATATTCTGACCACCAATTTGACGCGCAATCTGTCACTTCCTTGTGTCATATTAATTTCTTCCTACAACAATGTAAGATGAGAAATCCTGAGGGAACGGACATCTAAGGACAGTGAAAAGAAATAATTAGCAGCGGGTAAAACTCAACTCCAATACTATAAGTACTTCAAAAATCAAAATTTACTTATGCAAACTTTTTGCTAATGGATAATAATAAAATATATACTGGTGAGGTGACTGGTTCCTGTGGTGCTGCAGAGCAGATTAGATAGCCAGAAAAACCATCGCCAAGAGGGGACAATAGAGGATCGAAAACTTAATTCTAAATCACGCTGAAGTAAGTTGGATACCAATAAACAGAAGACATTGTGGTATACAAGTTTTAGACATGAGTTCAAATTTTTCTCAAACGTTAACGCGCTCTGGAAATCCGAAGTGATAATAGCGGAATTTTCACAATAAAATTAGCAAGTAACCCTTAGAAGGGAGAAAATTCATCCGTTGTTTACAGGGCTATGTTGGGAGTGAAACTGAAAAGATAAAGTAAAACCCATACTAACGTTTTCTTCATTACCGTAAATCCAAACCAAAACAAAAGCGTTCGGTTGAGGGAGAATGCCATTGAGTCAACCCTACGGCCTTTTCAAGAAAGTGTAGAGTAAAGTTAAAACTAACTTAAGATTTACTGGAACCAGAAGACAGTTTTTAATAGGGTTGTTAGTTTACACATGTAAAAATACTTTTTACACCTGTTTTTAACACTGTAAAAAGCGTAAAAAAGGTGTAAAAAATGTTTCAACCCCAATACATTTCGAAAGGTTCTTGTGTAGCATAGTGGCACTTTTGATTAAACGGTCAAAAGGATGATGCTTAGGTTCATGCATACCGCAGCTACGTATGCCATTAGCTGCTCGTATTAGGCTATATTTTGGGGAGGCTGCAAAGGTTTTCTACCAAGGTGCCAGCTTAGGAGGATGTTTAAGAGCTGTCTAAAAGGGAGTTACGAGACCTCCACGTAGGGAGCTTGGGAGAAACGTTAGGAGTGGTGGAAGCACTCCTAATTTAGGGGACTGTTTTGAAACCCAATTCTTCTAAGTGAGCACCTATGCTGATCTTAGAAGCGATCCTAGGCTTAGGGGATCTTTTGCAAGGCGGCGCGGCCCTAGTTAATAACTTACGTTCATTAATTAGACCAAGCCTTTCTCTAATTGCTGCAACTTGAGGTCTTTTCTTTGATAAGAATGCTGCGGAATGCTTATCGGAATGGTGCGTCTTTAAAGTTTTGAGCTCACCGCACACCGCTATCTTGCCAGCCTTTGAAAACTACCTAGCTGATTTAAAGAGACAACATACACACAAAATTCAAATTTACTGATGAGCACATCGTTATAATGAGCAAAATAATTTGAAACTAGAAATCCAGGTAGTATATAAGTAATTAAACCAAATAGCATATTCAAAATAACACAGATTAGAAACTATCTCTATAAGAGCCTTTAGTTAGGAGTTAAGCTAAGTCATACGACTTTAATTTAACCGATTCTTTCATGAAAGTCAAGGGGGAAAGCTAAGCTTGGGTAGAGTTGAACGAGTTTAAATAGTTAATCTTAACGAAATCTCCTCTAGTCTACGTAGTCTCGAAATGACCTGAAGAACACAATCAATCAGAATCAACCATTAATAAGTGTTCGCAATTCAGCTGCGAAGTGCCAACTCATACACAGCAGTTCTACTTATTTAGTCATATAATCGTCAAAAACGGACCAGTAATTGACGACAGTCAAAGACTCACTACAGTAAACAGTACGGCCTCAGTTGTAAGGCCCACGTTACACTGTGTCCATTTTTTCATCTCACCATTATTAAAACATGCGTTTTTCAGTCTTTGGAACGAAAAAGGCTCACACCTAATTTCCTACACAATTCCGGCATTGGTCAATGGCAAATCACAATTACAACAACTCTGTACAACACAAAATGGAAACGTAAACTGTATATACAGGACTAAAGCAACAGCATAATACAACGATACAAAATAAAGATTAAACTCTGATAAAGTAACATAAAAATAAACGAGAACAGTTTCTCCAAAGGCAAAGACAAGGCAGTGTGTCACATCGGTATCACTAGTAAAATTAGAAACTCCATTATCATAAACATCAAAATAACTCTAATAATCAAAGCACTATTTAGCCCGACTGTATTACCTATTTTTGTCAAGAGAACAAATTTCTAAATCATTTTCAAAAATTACTAATCAAAGTAAGCAATCCATATCAAAAGCAAAATGTATACAGCTTTTAGTATTCCTTAATAATATTCAGTAGGCGTATCAGAGATGGCTAAATTCTTAGACAGATAATCTTCCTTCTTCCTAACTCAATTCTGTATAATTCCCTGCATTTGATTTACTGAATTTTTGGAGTCGCACCTTAATATATTCTCATAAAACTAGAACAGGCCACAGTAAAACTTGTCTGAGTTATAGAGAATGCATATCATAAATTCACTCTATTTAAGTAGGCAAAATCAAAACAAAGATTTTTTGTTTGAAAAGGGCCACCGTGGTTTACTCGATCAGAGAACCTGATCACGTGAGTGATTCGGATCCTGGTCATGCATATAAAGGTTTAGCGGATTCAAATTTGGTTGCGGAGTGAGATGAAGATTACTTGTCTTCTTATTGACGAAAATTTTGTTGGAGCAAAACAAACTACTAAACGGTTTGAAGAGACAGACACAGAACCTTTACAGATAGGTGGAATGGTCTGTGGACTGATGGACTGCAAAGTTTCAGTTGTTTTTACAATGAAAACCGAGGCTTTTTCCGGTTAAACGCGATTGCTTAACTAGTTTCTATAAAGTGAGAGAGAGAGATACAGTCAAAACAGCTACAAGTCCAAGGATCCCAGAGGATACAATGAAACTAAAATAAGATGATAATGTAGAGGCCCACAGTGGAGCCTCAAAACCGGTAGTGGATTAAGGTTGGTTTGACTCTAGGTGTCTACGTTTTGATTATCATCTTATTTTAGTTTCCATAAAGTTAAATGCTGATTGAACTGACCAAAGACAGAACGAATCGCCGGCAGGCAAAAACAGAAAAAATTAAACAAAAACAAAAAATTAGCACAGCTAAGATACCCGGAATGTTATGTATACTGTCAGACACAAAGGACGGGGAAACTCTCATCTCCGTAAAGTCAAGCCTTATCCTTCGGCTCCTCCTTTCCGCTATCATCACCGTCAGGAATCGCATTAAACGAACTGGTGATACCTGCGTCCACAGCACTGGACAGGACTGAGCCGAAAATCGAGCATTCCAAGTACTGATCCACCTCCATTTCCAGCACAGCAATTCTATCTACAACCATATATACATACAACTTCTAGGGAGACTCGACCCGGACAAGGCAGGGAGGAGTACAAAAACTGCCAGCCATCCCAGGTACCGCACAATATGCACCACACTGGATTCAAAGTGTGGTGACATTCTTCTGAGACGAACCAAACTTTCACCCCTCCCCCACTCCTTCATCAAACACGTTGTCCGCAATATTATGCAGGCCTCACACTACCCAAAATCAAAAAAGTAGGAAAAAATGTAGGAATAGTTTGTAAAAAAAGTAGGAAAAGTAGAAATAAAAGTAGGAATTTTCGCAGACAAATCTTGCGAGGTATATACGCACTCGAATACGTAAAAGAATGAAGGTATGGAAATAAGTTTTACTTTAATTAGAGGTACTGGCGTATACAGGGTTTCATGACATTTTTCGTGACACTGCTCCCCAAGAGGAATATTCTTCTACCGGGGCACTGGGAGTGGAGCCGTCCACTAGTTGAAAAAATTTTGTTTTCGCAATTAGATTCATCTTGAAAACTTCAAAGTGAGCTATTTTCAAAGCATAAAACTACAAAATAGGTCGTCAGTGGAGTTTTCTATCTCAGTTTTTGTAAAGATTTCTCGCCCGCGACGCATTTTGGTTCAAGCTGTTAACTTGGTACCTGCGGCGCATTTCGTTTTTAATTTTAAAAATATTTGCGCCTGTTAGCTGAATTTTTTTAATTTCTCCGCCTGCACATCATGTGTCTGAATTCAATTTTAAAATTTTTTAAACTTATGGCCCGGTCGGGATAATAGTAATCTATACGTACATATCAAGTACCAAAGTAAGTTTTCGTATTTCGTATTTCAAAATTTTTTAAAGGTTTCCGTCAAGGATTATATATTCAAAAATTTAAAATATTTTCTTGGCCTTTAATTAAAATCTTTTTAAAATTTTCCATTTTTCATGTCGTAAAACTCCTCAAAGTTTTATTCAAAAATCTTTCAAAGGTTTCCAGTGCTCATTTTATCAGTGTCGAAAGACTTCTTGACTTTTAATTCAAATCAGTATACGCTCACAGATTTCCATTACGGACTTTTCATCTGCTTGGGGGCGGATTTTTTTCTCAGGCCCCTCCTTTTTCAAAATCTTGGGTGCGCCCCTTCTCTTGAGGAAGAAATTTTGCCTAAATGCACTTCTGTAAGCTAAATTCAGCCATTTTCAAACTAGGGGGAAAATGCCCTCGACGGGCAACCAACTTGGTAGAATAGGGAAAGACTTGAATGTTAAATACACGGTGCATGGTTACAACTGGGATTCTGCTGAAGCGGAAAAATGCCGTTTCTCAGCGACTAAAATGACAGAAACCAGCTCTGTGCGCCGAATAGGGAATCTACTCGGCGACTAAAATGAAAGAAACCAGCCTTGTGCGCCGAATAGGGAATCTACTCGGCGACTAAAATGAAAGAAACCAGCTTTGTCGCCGAATAGGGAATTCCCTCCTTCCGCCCTATTCGCGCGAACTTTGAAGCCTGTTATGTGTTGCTTTGCTGAATAATGAGAGAGCTTCAGAATGGCAGAATTACTTCAGAATGCAAAACAACAGTTTTATCAAGCACTTACGTAAGTCAAGGTTTTCACAGGCATAAATACGCTATCTTCGATGTGCTGTATATATGTATGTATATATAGGTGTGCTCTGTGCTGATCTTGCCGAGAATTGATACAATCAAACATTATATAGAATGAAATGCGATGGATTGTATATATATTAGCACAAGGACTGTCGACCACAAATTGTTTAAACTGCATATATACTTATTGTTGCTTTCTGTTGGTCCTGCTAGCGGTTGTATGCATAAAATATTTACGGATCAGGTAGCTCAAAAAGAAATTAATCTAGCGCCACCCCTAGTCACCACGCAACCGGTACGGGAAATGTCATATTGAGCGCAATGCTTACGTTTGCAGTTCCTAACAGAATAATTACCTATATATTTCCTCCCGAAGGACGATAAGTTCGCGTGAATAGGGCGGAAGGAGGGACTTCCCTATTCGGCGACAAAGCTGGTTTCTTTCATTTTAGTCGCCGAGTAGATTCCCTATTCGGCGCACAAAGCTGGTTTCTGTCATTTCCCTAGTCGGCGCACAAACTCTGTCATTTTAGAGAAACGGCATTTTCCGCTTCAGCAGAATCTCAGTTGTAACCATGCACCGTGTATTTAACATTCAAGTCTTTCCCTATTCTACCAAGTTGGTTGCCCGTCGAGGGCATTTTCCCCCCTAGTTTCGCTTATTTTTCCGCTGCAGAGAAAATCATGTCAGAGAAGTTGCATATATACACAATGTAAGCAAAAGCTAGCTACCGCAAACAGGCTGGATGAAAACGTTCTAGTTCAACTGAATGTATTTGCTGAAACGGAAAATGCCTGTTAATAGCCTTTTCAGAACTTTATACACGGTGCGTCATCTTAGGCTGAAGGCCACTGTTCATGGCCTCTACCGAACATTATACACGGAGCGTTATGTCAGGCTGGAAGGCCACTGTTCATGGCCCCTACAGAGCCTTATACACGGAGCGTTATCTTAGGCTGGAAGGCCACTGTTCATGGCCTTTTCAGAACTTTTTACCAGGTGCGTTATCTTAGGCAGGAAGGCCACTGTTCATGGTCTCTACCAAAAAGAAATTATCACACGGAGCGTTATCTTATGCTGGAAGGCCACT
>JASAND010007311.1:0-38892 GCA_030248195.1 Trissonchulus latispiculum | reverse complement strand
TTTTGAAATTGGTTCGACGTGACATTTCCCAAAAGATGAACTTTTGGAAAGTTACCCAATCAATATTTATAGTTTTGGTTGAGAAAGTAGCTCCCCACTTTTTGACACTCTCTCACCCACATTTTGGGGGTTACCCAAAGCGACAATCACAACATTCATATTATATTAGTACAATCTTTTAAGTAAACCTACGAAGCTCTTCATTTCCCTTAACATTCGAATCAAGTATATCCCTGATAGCATAAAATTCTGAATGCCGACCAGCCTCACGAACAGATTGTGCTAAAATTTGCAAAATTTTATTTATTATTTACAGAGCCATCGGTTATTTCAACAATTATCTGTGTGCGTGAGACGTTGCTCCGAAGTAGCTGCTACATGTGAGCTAAATTTAGCAGAATAAAATCCATTTCTCTAACAGCAAAAACTATAAGTTACACCGAAATTAATTTTATAAAATTAAGTAAAAAATTTTAGAAATCAAAATAACTTCTACAATCAACTAAGAATAGTACCCTCACAAATACCATGTTTCCTGGAGATTACTGACCAGACACCACAGTTCCTTTGGAACTGGGCAGGGCGATAAAGAGTCTACAGGATCCTCCAAATCCTGTAAAAAAATGAATGAAACACACCTGTAACTGCAGAGTGCAAATGCGGCGCCATGTGTAATACTCTCATCGTACATACTGAAACTAGCATACTGTTTTTACGTACTGTTTTTACTGTACCAACAATTCATGGACACAAATATACCTGAAGAAATGGTCATGACCAGGGGCGCACTTAGGGGGGCGGGGGGGGCGGCCGCCCCCCGTCGCGATTCGAAGGTAGGAAAAAATTAAGGAGAGAAAGAGGAAAAAGGGCAAATAACCAAAAATTTTCGCGCCTTTGGCGCGAATTTTGCAGTTTTTAACGGCATATACATTTATGAAGAAAAGGCTTGAAATGCATCCGACTGTTCGAGAAAATTACCATTTTTGCCTACAAATGTCAAGAATTTTAAAAATTTTTTCAGCTCTTCAGTGCGAAAAAAGAATTAAAGATTCGAAGACCGATTTTATTGCAAAACAAAAAATTTCTTCAATTTTAGGGGCTCTTGCCCCCAGACCCCCCGGTAGATGGACGGCTATTTCGAAATCTTGTGTACCTGGCGAAAGCAAAAACGTTTTGAGACTCAAACTCCCCTCTTTTAAATCCCGGATGAGCCCTTGGTCGGCGCAAAATTTATTCGATTTTTGTTTAATTTACGCTTATTTTTGAATTTTAAACCTGGTTTTCAAAAAGTTTGCCCCAGACCTCCAAATTTTTTTGGAGGTCACTTCCCCTGAAAATATTTCCTATGTGCGCCACTGGTTATGACTGATCTCTCAAACTTAACTGGCATCCAGACAGCCTTAGCAACATAAATTGGTAAAACTGATGGGAAAGGGAAAGTAAAAGCAAGAGCAAAATCTTCAAAGGAAAAGGTTAGAACGATAAATTAAATGTAAAGTAAAACCTTAGACAATATGGTGTGAATACAGAAGAGCCTGTTGGTAATTAATAGCAAGAGTACATAATATAAGAGTGTGCCACTAGGCACACTCTATGTTATTAGAGCAAAAACTATGCTCTGTTCGACGCTAACGGCCCACCCCCCCGCAAATCAGACCAGACCCATCACTTCAAAGAATTTTGAGCGCTGTGTTTATGTTCTAAAGCTCGAAGAAGGCACAGAATTCGCGCACGCACTGCTTGTGTTTTCGAGCTTACGCACATAAACATAGAGCGAGTGAGCGTACCCCCCGTTTCGACTCAGGTACTGATTTGCGGGGGACTCGGCTTTACTGGGGGGGGGGGGGGGCGGTGGGCCCCCCCATAAACACCCTTCCCCCCTAAAAACAGTGGGTGCCCCTTTTGGTACCAACTTTTGCCCTGAAAAAAATCGCTCAGAAGGCCAAATTTTCAAAAAATTCTCCGGCTTCTCGCCGGAGATTTTTAGTCGATTTTTGACTATTTAAGCACAAAATCCGCTTATTTTTGGCAACTGCTATAAAAATAGCGCAAATTTTTAGCATGTTTCTAGAAAAACTTGGAAAATTTTCGCCCCTCCCCCCACAAAAAAATGACTCGCCCCCCGAGGCCCCCAAAGAGCTCCCCCCAAGAAAAAATCCCTAGAATAAGCCCAGGGGGGAGGTCACTAGGGTCTGATTTGCGGGGGGCCGTTGCGTGCAGAGCATAGTTTTTGCTCTGATAACATAGAGCTTGCCTAGTGGCATACTCTTATAATTATGTACTCTTGTTAATAGTAAGCAATATTTATTTCATACTGCAACTTGGCCTAAACGTACGAGGCTTATCAATTGGGCAGTTGGCACATTATCAGTAGGAAATAGATTCCCTGGAGGAAGAGGACGGCACAGACTCCATCAAGGAGCTCAGGGATCTACCAAAGCAAGTAGGCACAAATTTGGTATAGACCGTAGGGAAAATATCTCCACCATTTTCCAGATGAAAGATTAGCACCCCGCTACAATGTCAGTCACATTTTCCCTGTACAGGTTCCATACAGCTTCCTTGTCCACCAAAATTTGAAGCTGTATGGTATCTTCCTGATCTACAAGAAACAGGCACACAATTCATCTCAGCCCACCCCATACTATCGCCTTCACCAACCCAATAAATATTATGTAGAACTGTACAAAAGCCACTAATAAAGAATTGTCTAATTGAGACTATTTAATTAGCCGATTTGAAGAAAAACCGGCCATAGAATAGCTCCATAAACGATGTGGTTAAACAAGCAGGCAGCTTCCCTTACAGTTTTTGCGCTTCAGTAACTTTACAGAATTCAACTAAATACTAAAGCTCACCAGGGAGGACGGAATTCGTCAAAGGCATTATCCTTATCAGGTTTTCATAGAAAGCCGGTATTCCAGGGGCAAAGCTAATTCGATACGCCAAAGGCAACTAGAAATTAAATGGAAAAATCGTAAAATTTAATAAGAAATCGCGTACACTATATAAACACTGAGACTGAACAACATGACACTGGCATCTTATTCGTATCTTATCGTACCTATAATGTGCAAATAATCAATGGGGAAATACCTGAGAAAACGTAAACTCACCTGACCCGTATTTTTAACAGTTAATTGCTTGACCTCGGGCTGTAAAAATTTCACTTCACCAAAGTCCAGCTAAAACATTAATACAAAGACAATTTTCAAACTGAAAGTAATTCAGCGGTGGTTTATGCAGGATGCAGCTCACAACGTTTTAGACAGCAGTGTATGCAGTTTCTGTACCATTCCTACAAGGTTATCCAGAAGAAATTCGATCGGTGACATCAAAGAATTAATAACAGCATGCTTAGGAATTTAGAGAAAACCACAATCAACAAACCTCAGTCTGACACAACTTTGCTTTAGAGTATACGAATTCTCCAGCTTATCAGCTTGACGTATACACTCCTGAAAAATTTTCTTGTATTTCTTTTGGTCGATTTCTTTCACCTATAAAATGAAAAATCTATTTTGCAAGACAATTTCTTTATAAATCCTATGACACACAAAAAAAGAAAAGAAATCACGCAATTATTATAACCGGACACATTAAAAACAACTCTTTTTAACAGCTGATGAAAACATGCGTTATAATTATACCTTGATAACAAACTCCGCTTTAACAGGTTTGTGATCACTAACAAGGAGAGAATTAACGCTCGTATACAGCAGCTGCTGAACATGATCAGCCTCTCCGATCCATAAGATTCTGTCACACCATGCTGGAACCCGGCACTTTTCACTGGAATTGAAAAAATACATACGTACGTCTAATTGGAATGGAGGAAACGCAGGGAGAGTAGAATCAAACGAAAGCAAAGCAGAGATAAATAAAACACGAAAAAGCTACAGCTTATACAAAGCACGGTTTTTTTTTGTGTCCAGGAGCGTGTCCAGACACAAATTTTCTTAGCTGGACACAAAAATTTTTAGCTGGACACAAGGTAGACACAGCTAAATTTTTCTTAGAGAAGTGTCCAGAAAAAATTCCTGAGCATCCCAAATCTTTAAAAAAGCTCTAACTTTTCTGGGGGGCTTCGCCCCCCAGACCCCCCGCTCTTCTCCTTACATTTTTTCTCCTTTAGGCTTTGGCCGCCTATCTTAACTTGGTTAATCGTTCCGCAACTATGTACCTTCGTACTCTTATGCTTAACTTTCTATTTTTACTTTATTTTATTTATATATATTTGTATTTAACTTAATTTAATAATTTCTTAGAAAATCCACCTCTAGGGCGAAGTTTCTTTAGCACATCCATGAAGTTACGTAGTTCGATTTGGCAGTTGAAATTTCAAGGTAACTTTAGCCATTATTTGTGCAAAAATTAGCCAATATTAATTTCTTAGAAGGCTAGTTTTTAAAAAATTCTTCGGCTTCTGGGGGGCTCCGCCAAAAAACACCTGCGAAATTCCGCATTTTTTTTGAAAATTCCGCAACTTTTTTTCGGAGCTCTGCGTAAAGTTCCGCAAAAATTTTTGACTGAGTAGAAATTTTCAGTTATCTCTGATAATAAATACAAGTGTTTCAGGTATATACTTTTTGCAGAAAATTCCAAAAAAGTTTCGCGCATTCGGCGCGAATTTCTATATTCATACCTTTCAGTCCTATCCTATAGAATACTTAGTGAAGGCTTATGCAATGAAATTCTTTTAGTATATATATATAAACTAATTTCCTAAAATATCTTGCGTACACATAGTAATCACACTCACTCTAGTGTTCTGTGAAGTTGTGTGCATTCGTTGTATATATACAGAGTCGTGGAAATATATACTTACATACCTAACCAGTTTAGACACCAAATTGCACAAGAGAATAACCCATTTGTAAATGTTGCCAAACCATAATTTTCAACAATTTTCGCCCTGAGCAGTTTGTTTATACTTTGGGTCTTTACTGGCTGCCGAAATCAAAGTTTTGAGTGTTTCCATCAAGGATTTTCATCAGTTTTACAAAATTGTCTCAGCATTCTTCTCAGCTCCGCCCCCCAGACCCCCAGCATCTCTACGTTTAAATTTTATATTCTTGTCAAAATTCTTGTCCTGTGGCTTGTGACGTCAACAAGAAAAGTGTGGCATCGGTGACCCTTGCAAATTGCTAGACAATTGCAAACAATAGACAACTATATATAATTTATTCGCATAATAACAAATTTTATTCCTACACTAAAATAGCGCGTTAAATACCACTTATATAATATATAATATATTATATAATTATATAATATATTATATTAGCGCTGCGCGAAATTTTGTTTCTGGACACAACTTTTCTTAGCTGGACACAAATAAAATTAGCTGGACACAAGTTTGACACAGTCCCGATTTTCAAAAAAAAAACCCTGATACAAAGTAAAGACTGATTACGATTACTAATTTGCTCAAAACGTTCACGAGTATATATGCTTAAGATTTACTATTGCTTGAAATAAAAATCTTGACCTTCCAATTTTTCTGTCTTGAAAAACTTGTAGTTTTAATAATAACGTCAACACGGCAAAAATAGCTGGTAGCGTTAAAAAAGGAAACTGGACTGAGGGACACATACGATTTAAAAACCAAGACAAGGAAATTAACAGAAAAGAATTTCAGAGTAACTACAGAATGCTAATACTTGCAACCGATGACGATACAAAAGTGCAATAGCTCTCCACATACCTACTGTCGAAATTATTTGTTCCAGGATCATACTTATAAGTAGGCTTAAATAATAGGCGGCCTTCACTGAAACCAACCAAAGCCAATCCATTGGCCTGCACTTGCTTTAGCTAAACAAAGAAGTCACAATGTCAATTTGCACTGAACCGGCAGAAGCAATAACGTACATACTTGCTTCGTGATAACACCACGCAAACAGTATCAGAGCTATTAATAATTTCACAAGTAGTAGGTTATATTCGATCCGTCAGTATTAAGAATATAATATTCCTTTATTATTATATAGCCAAAGTTCGTTTCATTTTTCCTCTGGACAACTTCAATTTTGTGCCCAATGCATTCGCCGAGAGCTTCAAGTTTGGACATTATCAGCAGATTACATCCATTTTCATAAATTTATGAAATAGATTAAGTGAACTTTAAGCAAAACTAGTACCGGTACCCTCATTCCATTTATATTTTTGAAACCGACAAAAGGTAACACTCACCTGATCGTAAACTATCAACTGATCAAAACCATCATTTACACACAGATTCTTCACCATCTCAAAACTGAGACTAGTCCCTTCAAATTGTTGCAATCGGTAATTGAGATCACCAAACCAAAATATTAAACTGAAAACACGAACTAAGACAGTAAGATTATTTTAGTGCGAAGCACTTTTTGTGTGGTAGCTGACCGGTGCTGGATAAACTTCTTTACCTGCGTGTGACTGAGGCGGTATGCGAATTGTACTGAAAAACCAAGCCATACCAAAATGCTATGCTAAAACTTCATAGTAAAACAATTCTACCACCTTACCAACGGCAAAATTTATTGGAACTTAAATCCGAACTTACTCATGATCACTAACACTTCTTTGTTTCTCCGGATCCATAACATGGAAAACGGTACGCATCCAGATATCGTTGAAATCCTAAGGTTATCAAAAAAACCTCGTTAAAAAGAAAATTCATCTGTATCAAACAGTCACGAAACACAACAAAATGCTAACAGCAGTGGGCTTATTCTAGCAGGGGGTGGACCCCATAAACCACCCCCACCCAAACCGCCTCCTCCCCAAAACCAGAGGATGCCTCTTTTGGTACCAATTTTGCCCTGGAAAAATCGCTCAGAAGGTAAAACATACAAAAATTTTCAGGCCTTGCAGCTTCGCGAGAATTTTACTAATTTCTTGCCTTTTTGACTACTAAATCTGCCCATTTTTTAAATAAAAATCAACTTTTACAGTATATGCAAGAAAAATAGCGCTATTTTTAGCATGTTTAAAAAATTTTGCCCTCCCCAATTCCATGTCCCTCGGATTTCGGCACGCCCACTAACGTCAATAGATCAGCACATTGTCAAATTCTCATGATAATCTACCCCTTCTGGTGAGACTGGAAGAGGAAGCTTTGAGTACAGATAATACAACATACTTGCACACGCTCCGTCTGCTGTACTTTACCGGCATACGTACATGCAGAATTTTCAGGGAGATATTGGAAATTTAATGTATGGGTTAATTTCATATTATTTATGTACGTTTCCGGTCTGAGAACTTTAATTTTAGCTATCAACTCTTGACTGGGGGCTGCCACTCCTGTTCTACATATCTCCGTCCAAAACCGATAAAGGTAATATACGATGGAATAACAAAGATACATACAGCTGGCCTGATAGATATCCCAAATGCCATAAGGCTTTTCAGAAAGTTGTACGTATGCTACTTTATTCGATACAGAATCTTAATGTAATGGTCAAAGCGAGCATTGTTTCATCTTACCATTAGAAATAATAGAATAAGCTGTTGCCAGTGGCCATTACCTGATTTCTCCTTTCCACTTCATCGAAATGAGCTGCAAAATGAGAATTCACAAAACAGATGTAACCATCAAACAGTTTCATTGTAACTGCAACGCCGCCCTTGTTACCCTGCAAATAGATGGAACTTCTTTAATTCAATCAATTCATCAATTAATCAATGAGGGGAAAACAAGGGTAAGGTAAAAGCTTTACTATAGTTCTGGAGCTCTGGAATATCACCTTTAATGACAATTTGCCTACTTAAGCACAAGGGGACGGCGGATAGGGCATCGCTCTTCCACATGAACGGTTACTCCCCCCATAAGCTCAATAAAGCCCAGACAGCTGGATAAACAGATTAGGAATAAACAAGGTGCTCCCCTCCCTGTACTTTTCTCAATACGATTTGAGAAAACAGTGATGCCTGGAATTCGAACCACTAATCCACTGATTGGTATTGATTCGTCAAAACCACTATGCCAGCTTCGCGAGCTACAGGCTAAACTCTGTTCAATTTACAAGATTTTTACATACGTATTGTGTTGGAATACTTGGCACATCAAACTTTTGTTGTAAAATATCATGCGGTAACCAAAACTACCATTCTGCCCAACAGACCCGTTCCAACCGTACAGACATCAACTTCACCATGATCAATATGATCCCATAAAGCAGTTTTGACGTACATCTTATTCCAAAATTTCATTTTTCCATTTCCTTTGATGTTTGCCGCTTTTTGCAAGTTTGACTGGTTATTACTCGCGACTCGCTCAACTTAAAATTTTTTCGATTAGATTTTCAGGACCACCTAGGCGTACGCTTTGACCTGATATATGTGGTATTTCAAATTTTGAAAACCGATTTTTTTGAAAAATACCACTTTTTGACCAAAAATTTCGGCAAAGAAGATTTAGCAAAAGTGAATAAAAATAACATAATCATAAAATTCAAGCTGAGCTGAATCCAACGATATAAAGCTTTTGTTGCTACGACTTATATTGCGCCAGCAATGAATTTTTAAACAATATCCCTTATTTCAGCTAGTTTTGCTAGTTTACACTGCTTCAGTCAAATCACGGCGGCAACATCAACGAGAGCCAAAAACCAGCTGAAATAAGGGATATTGTTTAAAAATTCATTGCTGGCGCAATGTCGCAGCAAGAAAAGCTTATCGTTGGATTCAGCTCGGCGAAATTTATGATTATGTTATTTTTATTCACTTTTGCTAAACATTCTTTGCCGAAATTTTTGGTCAAAAAGTGGTATTTTTTCAAAAAAATCGATTTTCAAAATTTGAAATACCGCATATATCAGGTCCAAACAATTTGGATGTGAAAATCTAATCGAAAAATTTAAGTTGAGCGAATCGCGAAATAACCAGTCAAACTTTTGCAAAAAACGGCAAACATCAAAGAAATGGAAAAATGAAATTTTGGAATGAAACACATTTTCTCAACCGATTTTTTTTCGTTCTTGTGAGTCAATTGATGCGTCTTCAGGACAGGAAAATTTTTCTGACTGAATAGAACGGTCGAAAAAATTCCCCGAAAAACCGATATTTAAAATTTTGAAATTTTAAAAATTTTAAATTTTATAAAAATGTTCATCTGTCGCTGGGATTCCGAAAAATATGGTTGGGGTTATGGCATATATTGAGTTCACTGGAGAAACCTACGAGTTTTGTACACACATTTTGTGTCGAACTTTTAGCTTCGCTCAGAATAGTAAGAAATTTTGTGAAAGATCAGATATTCCGAAATAAATTTCATACTAATAATAAACACGTCAAGAAAATGAAGTAAACGCTGGCCAGCAGGCGGATCCACGGCATTAATCATAAAGAAATAATGAAAAACGCCTGCCTGCAGTCACTAAAGCCGTAGCCTTAGTCCGAACAGGAGAGAGCCAATGGGCGCTGTGAGCGCTCTTAGCCAGAGAGAACTAATCTCTGGAGCTCCTGCCTGGTTGTCCAAGAAGGACAGCCAGCTCGGCTCTATCCGTGCTGCAACATAGCCAGAGAAGGTTTTATCAAAACCTCTTTGACTGTGCTATGCACAGAGAGGACTGCAGTGGCCAGCGGATCTCCGTAGAGATACAAACAGCATTTACGTCAAGAAAATGAAGTAAACGCTGGCCAGCCGGGGGATCCACGAAGGATACAAGGCATTAATCATAAAGAAATAATGAAAAACGCCTGCCTGCAGTCACTAAAGCCGTAGCCTTAGTCCGAACAGGAGAGAGCCAATGGGTGCTGTGAGCGCTCTTACCCAGAGAGAACTAATCTCTGGAGCTCCTGCCTGGTTGTCCAAGAAGGACAGGCTAGCTCGGCTCTATCTGTGCTGCAACATAGCCAGAGAAGGTTTTATCAAAACCTCTGACTGTGCTATGCACAGAAAGAGGACTGCAGTGGCCAGCGGATTCCGTAGAGATACAAACAGCATTTACGTCAAGAAAATGAAGTAAACGCTGGCCAGGGGCCAGTTTCATAAAACTTAAAACTTGCAACTTGCATATGCAAGTTGCAACTTGCATGTGCAAGTTACAAGAAAAGTGTTTCATAAACCATTAGGGGGACTTGCGGACTTGCACTTGAACTGCAAGTTGCAAGTCCACAAGTTGCAAGTTGTCCGCTAACACTTGCGGCCAGAATCTGTTTCGTAAAAATCGTTAATACATGCACTTGCAACTTGCACTTGCGGTGCAAGTGGTTGAGTGAATTTTCATTGAACAAATGGAACAAAAATTGCTATAACTTATTTTAATTTTAATATTTTTTGGAAAAATTTTAGGACAATACTCTTTGGCCAGCGTTTACTTCATTTTCTTGACGTAAATGCTGTTTGTATCTCTACGGAGATCCGCTGGCCACTGCAGTCCTCTTTCTGTGCATAGCACAGTCAGAGAGGTTTTGATAAAACCTTCTCTGGCTATGTTGCAGCACAGATAGAGCCGAGCTGGCTGTCCTTCTTGGACAACCAGGCAGAAGCTCCAGAGATTAGTTCTCTTTGGGTAAGAGCGCTCACAGCGCCCATTGGCTCTCTCCTGTTCGGACTAAGGCTACGGCTTTAGTGACTGCAGGCAGGCGTTTTTCATTATTTCTTTATGATTAATGCCTTGTATCCTTCGTGGATCCGCCTGCTGGCCAGCGTTTACTTCATTTTCTTGACGTAAATGCTGTTTGTATCTCTACGGAGATCCGCTGGCCACTGCAGTCCTCTTTCTGTGCATAGCACAGTCAGAGAGGTTTTGATAAAACCTTCTCTGGCTATGTTGCAGCACAGATAGAGCCGAGCTGGCTGTCCTTCTTGGACAACCAGGCAGAAGCTCCAGAGATTAGTTCTCTCTGGGTAAGAGCGCTCACAGCGCCCATTGGCTCTCTCCTGTTCGGACTAAGGCTACGGCTTTAGTGACTGCAGGCAGGCGTTTTTCATTATTTCTTTATGACTAATAATAAACACGTGAGCTCGCCAAAAGCGAGGAACTCCGAAAACTTAGAGGAAACGAAAATTGTACCACACCCTACAAAAATGTCAGTTATCTATCTACATATTTCCACATTCAAATTCAAATTCGAGCAAAAAATGTTTTCTCCACAATTGTTTTCTTCGTAATTAGGCAGCTAACATACTTCTCGGTATTTGGCGGAAGGATGAAGACCAGTTTCTACAACGAGATGACCATTCTGACTCTCGTTTTAGAGGTGGCAAAAACAAACGTTTCCTTGCTCAAGTCAAGTTCTTTGAAATCTGCAAAATCCATACTGTGGTAGCGACAAAAAAACAAAGTGGGTTTATATATATAACGTATTTCCTTCAGTTTTAAGAGAAATATGCACAGACACTAAAATATTCTCCCTTGCGTCTGGTTTCGAGAGGGTGGGGTGGAGAACACAAACAAAACCTTCTCTGTGGGTGTTTCAACATTGCCTACACACATACGTATGCATGACTGGTTATATACGAATATTGGTATATTGGCATTAGCTATTGGTATTGTATATTAGTGGCTCTTTCAAAGAACGAAGCACATAAACAAAATAGGTATTCATAGGAATTGTGGGGGTGAAGGCCTGGAGAATTCAATGTCTCGATTTTTTTGAAGGAGGAATTAAGTTTCCATAAAATAAGCCAAATTTGCCTTATTCTGCACAGAACGCATAATTCTTTTCATAAAATTTAGTTGGATTAACTTAAAGCTGACCGTTTGTGATAAGAACCAAGAACCTCCCACCCCTAGAGACATGAAGCGCCACCCATTGAGATGCCACCTTCAGCACTGGACAGCAGCCGACGACTCACTTGACCTAATGCTTCTGCTGCTGCAGTCCAAAAATGGCTGCACACCCACATAGTCGAGAGGACCATACCCACCCTTTGCGACAACAGAGTCCCCGGTCGACCCCCGCCCACCATAGACAAATCAGAGCAATCTTGCCCAGAGGAACTCGCTCAGTACTGGCACAGCTCAGATCTGACACTGCCATTCGTACCAAAACCGTTTGGATCCGGGCACTGCGAATACGTGCCCTGACTGCGGGGGAGCTCCCATGACACCAATCATCTGTTTAATTGCTCAGCGCAGCCAACCGGGTTGACTGCCGATCACCTGTGGTCGGACCCAGTCACTGTGGCACGAATGCTGGGTCTTCAAACTTAGGACATTGAACTGACGGCGGACACTGGAAATGGCAACAACAACAACAACAACCGTTTCAGATAAAAATATGGTGCGTGGCACAGCTTATTCTTATTACGTGTGGCGCAGATACAGCCACATATGTCAATCAATCTCATCTAGAAATTTCTCACCCGATAGCGTAAATATTCGGAGGATCCTTTCCTGCTGATAGCCACTCGCGGAGTCCCTGCGTCGGAGCTTGTCCATTGACATTATATGTTCCAACAAATAGACTCAAAATGCAAAATAAAATTAGTACTATACGTAATCATAGAAGAATATAAAAAAAGATAGGAAAAAGCTTTGTGTCAGTGCGAATTTTCCTTTACAGTATCACTAATTGCAGATGGTGTCAGTGGATCTCGGGCAATTCTGCCAAAAAAGTAACTTATGAGAGAGATCAAATCTAGCAGTAAAAAGGCAGGTGGCGTGTTGGTTATGTGATTACGAGAGTTGCAGTAAACGGACTATACTTCCACGGTTTTTTTGGGCAAAATTGGGGGCATTTGCCCACTCGGCCAAAAGTTTCCCCACTCAAATTTAAATTTGCCCAGCAGTTTGCCCACTGAAAAATTGGACCACAGATGTAAAAGAAATGAACATTTCTATTACGGTTTTATTGCTAATTTTCAAAAAATCTTCAGATTTCTGGGGGGCTGCCGCCTCCAAGACCTCCCTGCTGGGGTTCCTGTGTCACTACTAAATTGTAATTTGATTAACTTTACTTCACTTCACTTATTGTCTATTTCTAAATATGTCTGTCTCTCGAAATGTTGCAAAATTTGTATTTATAAAAAAGATGAGTGTATTTTATAGAAAAATGCAACTGCAGAATATCGAAACCATGACTCAAAACAAGTGCAAAAATACAAAATTTGAAAAATTCGCTTAAGCGATTGTGGGGCTGCGCCCCCCAGACCCCCTGCTGTTTTTTTAACGTTTTAATATGTGTAAGAGCCCTGTATTATTGTATAAAAAACTAAGATTGTTTAAGGCACAACTAAAGAAAACGACAGGAAAGTCGATGGTGTGGAATAAAACACGTTATATATTAATTAAGCAAAATTTTGTAATTTTGCCCACCGATCTCTAAATTTGCCCACTCAATCCTAAGTTTGCCCACTAAAATGCACACTGGCCGTTTTGAAAAAACCCTGTATACTTCTTCTTCGCTTCTTAACCTTCGTGTTGGTGATCGTATACATTTCGGCTACATCGTGGCAAACACGTTAAAGGTCGCAACCATGGTCCTCCCCATCACATAGATGGTTCCTTGGAAGAAAACGTGAAGCGCAAAATGCTAATTTCACCGAAAGTAGGGATGGGCGATGAAAAAAGAACTGGAAAAAAGGTTTTTCCGTTTTTTCCATTTTTTCCGATTGGGTGAAAAAATAGAAACATTTCCAGTGTTAGTTTGTCGATTTTTACAGCTGACTACAATATTTTCTGAACTTTTCCGACGGATTTCGCACTATTTACCACCTTTTCAGTGGGTCACAGTAGGTGGGTGTAGGCAGGAGCGTACCCAGGATTTTGAAAACGGGGGAGGTCGGGCCGAAAAATTTACTTTAACCAAAAGTGATTACGCTGCAGTTCCGTGTTGCTGCAGCAAGTGCTTAAATTCGGGAATTGTCAGTAGACCACTCGGGGTGTCTGCGTGGCGGAGCCCCGCAGATGTTGAGAAATTTCTTAAATGATGCAAAAAAATCCGTAATGGAAGCCTATAAAAAGATTTTAATAAAAGTTGAGAAATCTTTTGAAAAGATTTGCAGAAAAAGCTCAAGCTAAAATAAAAAGTGCAACGAATTAAAAAAAACTTGAGCTAAACAGCGAGGCTGGCGCGAAAATTGTTAGAAATCAAGATGAATGGTGCCGCTGACTCGAAAAGATAAAAAGCTTTAGCTGCAAAACAGCCGCAGACGCAAAAATTAAAAACTTGAGCTACAGAAGCGCCACAGGCGCAAAAAGTTTTAGAAGTTGGAATAAAATAGCGCCGCAGGCACGTTGTTTTGTAAAAGTGAGATCAAGAGTGCATAATTGCACTATATATAAGAAGAGTCTTCTAATATATAGTGCAATTATGCACTCTTGGTGAGATAGATACGTACGCGGCCCAGTCGACGAAAATTTGAAGAATTGATATAGAAAAGCACCCAGGCGATGAAAAATTGAGATAGAACAGCACCGCAGCCGCGAAAAATTTTCATAATTTTTAGTTTTATGCACTGAAAATAGCTCAATTTTTGCCTTCTTCCCCCCCCCCCAAATTCCCGGGCGGGGTCGGACAAAAGGGGGTCACAACCAGGGGCGTACCCAGGATTTTGACAAGGGAGGGGTCGAGCCAGAAGAAATTTTGCCCCCTCCCAAGCAGTCGTAAAACTATGAAAAAATTCGTAATGCAAACCTGTAGTGTATCAAGATTTGAATAAAAAGTCTAGAAACTTTTGAATAAAGTCCGTAATTTAAATTAAATTTTAATTTTAATTTAAAATAAGTTGAGAAGTTTTTGCACAATATGAAAAAATAAATAATGAAACTTTTGAATAAAAATTTCAGGAATTTTCACGACATTAAAAATGCATAAAAAATTAAAAATAGAGTTATATATCTAACGGAAACCTTTTACAAAGATTTGAAATAAGAACGCTTCGGTATAATACTTGATCAAAATATGTATCAAATATCTCGATCGCACACCGTAGGCGCAAAAAAGTTCAGAATGGAATTTAGACACAAAATGCTCTGCAGGGCAAAAAACTAAAAATTCATATCAATTTTTAATATTTAAAATAGAAAAGTGCCGCAGTCGCAAGAAGGTTAGAAACTTGAGCTATAAAAGTGCCGCAGTCGCAAAAAGGTTAGGAACTTGATATTCAAAAAATGAAAATGAATTTTAGTTGAAAATAGCTAATTTTTGCATTCTCCCCAAAAATTCCGGGGGGGGGGGGTAAATCGGGCAAAAGGGGAGGAGTCGGAACCCTCAAACCCCCCTCCCCTGGGTAACAACCCGGGGGTTGGGTTTTATCGAAGCATCCAAAAAATTGGAAAAATATTCCGGGCGTGTTCTGAACGTTAATTTATGAAATCAGAACATTAAGAAACGATCAAAAATAGTGTTTAATGAGGCAATAAGACGATATTCACGAGAGAATTTGTTGTCGGACGTTTGAATTCACGTCGGAATTCGACTGTTTGCAGATGATGCGAAAATTTTCTCTACTGTCAATAAGTCGTATGGGGCAAATGTGCTTCAAAATGATCATTTTCAAATTGATGCATGGACTAGAGATTGGCAAATGACTGTAGCAGCTAATAAGTGTCTGGTAATGCATTTGGGTTATCGTAACGATAATCAAGTTTATACTTGTGGTGAATCTCTGTCCGATACTGAGTTTATGCGGGACTTGGGTATAATGATGAGTAATGATTTAACTTTCTCTAAACATATAAGTCAAATTAGAGCTAAGGCCAACCAGAGAGTAGGAATTATTTTTAGCAGTTTCTCTAGTAGAGATGCATTCCTCTTAACTAAACTTTTTGTGACGTATGTTAGACCAATTTTGGAATACTGTACCCAGATATGGTCACCTAGTTTGCTTAAAGACATTGACGCTGTGGAGGGAGTACAGCGTGCATTTACAAAACGACTGTATGGCCTTGAAAATTTTACTTACAAAGAAAGACTTAAACATTGCAACCTACAATCATTGGAAATGAGAAGGTTAATGTACGATTTATATTTGATGCATAGTATAGTGTATAATGCCTTTGATTGTTCTTTTGATGATTATTTTACATATTCGCCTGACGCAGGGACAAGGGGCCATAATAGTGTCTATTAGACCTAAGCGATATAAAAAATCTAGAGCAAGTCATTTCTTTTTCTATAGAATTTGCAAGGTTTGGAACTGTTTACCGGACAGTATTGTTACCTGTTCTTCTCTGAGCACATTTAAGTCGAAATTGTTAAAGCATGAAGCTCAGCTGCACAAGTTTATGCGGGGGCGTGCATTACAAGGATAGTAGTCCTTTGCATGCCATAATTTATTTGGTTTCACGCAATGTGTGTACCTTCATAAACTAAATAACTTTAAATTTGGTTTTTCTCAGTCGCATTTTATTTAAATATCTAATAGCGTACAAACCCGGGCTGCCAACCTTGCGTCACTGTGTGTATATATACGCTCATGCCTTTGTATGAGTTATATATAATTGTCTACTAATCCTGTCACGACGTAGCCGCTTGCATGCATCAGCATCGCCGTGGCAGATGTAATACCTGTTGTATGTGGACGCGGCATTGGGGTTGGGCGGCCGCGGGGCAAATCACGTCTATGTAATAAAGACATATAGTACTAACAAGGCGTGATTTACTCGGGATTAAAAAAACTTGACCTAATTCTGGGATTTAAAACTTTTTTGCCGTGGAATGTGATAATGATTGCGTAACTCAGGTAGAGTTAATAATTCCATGCCTAACAGTGGAGTGTTCATCCAAAAACTGTTAAAACATCTGGAATTTTTTACTTTACGAAGTGCGTTATTACCTGCGAAAACTTCATACCAGGTCTAGTACAACCGCCGAGGTATACAGAACTCACCTGTAGTTTGCGTTATAGTACCATCTGCTGAAAATATTTGATTCCTATAATCAATAGTGGAACGTTTATGCGCCTGTGTAATTGCACTATATATACCCCTGTGGAGCTATCGTGAAAATAATATCGTTAAATATTGTGAAAACAGCTTCTATGCATGCAATGCAGAAACATGAAATAACGCAAACTTTAGCACATTGGGTAATTTTGAAGTGACCGAAAAAAGGAAAAAAACGAAAAAACGGAACAAAGGTATATATCTATTATAACTATTATAACGGCATCTATCTAGCAATCTTTTTTTCCGGAAAAACTAACCCTAACCGAAAGTATCTACCTTTGCAAACCATAATATTATTCCAAAATATTTCAGGACTCATCAAAATGAAAGAAATTAAAAATTTGACAAATTTATTATGAACACGAAATGTTCTATTCTATATACAAGAACAAAAATGCTCCGGTGGAGCATGAAAAATGCAATATGGGTGACATTGAGTTGTAAATGGACAGAGGACTAGGTTTTAAAACGTTAATATGGGAGGGGCAGGTTGTAAATGCCAGGAGGACTAGGTTAAAAGCGCACTAATATGGACCAGCTTCGCTGAACAACCCATATTCGCGAAAACTGTCCAGAGTTTCTATCGGCTGCTGCTTGCTGTTGCTATTGGCAGTTCTTCGGAAAATTGTACGACTTTTGTCAGCATGGCCTGCAAGTATATATTGTGGTCGTGCTCCTTATTATACAACTTAATAATACACGTCCATAATGTCAACTGCTTTTCGCATCAACTTAATACAAGATTCTGCGCTGACACTGCAGAAAAAACACCTTGAACAACTTTCTACCAGAACTGCATTGTTTATTTGGAATATATAAGCTTTAATATTTCAAAATCGTCCCGCTTGCTTTGAAAGCTGAAGAATGTAGATCTTACTCGTATGTCATGTGGAGTGGAGCATGAGTGACCGCGAATATGGGTTGTTCAGCGAAGCTGGTCCATATTAGTGCGCTTTTAACCTAGTCCTCCTGGCACTTACAACCTGCCCCTCACATACAAGTAATAAAAATGCTCCTCCGGAGCATGAAAAAGTAATATGGGTAGTTGTGAGGTTGTAAAATCAAGAGAGGACTAGTCTTAAAAATGCTTAATATGGGGCTAGGTTCAAAAAAAGAAGAGGACTAGGTTGTGGGCGAATTAATATGGGCACAGCTTCGCCGAGCAACCCATATTCCCGGACTGAAAAAGTTATATATTTTTATACGTACCAGTGTTCAGATTTAGTTACGGCACGTATATAAATAATATACGACTATGATAAACGAGTTTTAGTGGAAGCAAACATTTCTTTCGATAAACTCTTAATTTTTATCTACTGAGCGTTTTAACCATTTATAAGAAAAGTATGTATTTCAACAATATTTTCAACAACAATTTCAACAATACTGCCATTAATGTTAATGCCCCTACATAATTAATGTTTTAAAACCTAGTCCTCTGTCCATTTACAACCCAATGTCACCCATATTGCATTTTTCACGCTCCACCGGAGCATTTTTGTTCTTGTCCTGTTTCATTTTTAAGGTTCTCAGTAAAAACCAAAAACGTTAAAGCTGTGTGAAAGAAACTTTAAAAACTTCCGCCAATCATTAATCGTCAACCGGTACTGAACAAAGAAGCTTGAAAAGTTCCAATTTCTTCCTTTTTCTCTATTTTGACAGAAATCCAACATCCAGTACCCATGGCTGCAATAGTTTTAGTTACTGTATATAGCATTAGCACTCTACTGCAGCGCAACCAAATGCAAACTTTACTGTCAGTGAAGGAAACTCATAAAACACGAATTGCAATGCTCTGCCGCACGTGTGTGCAAAATTTCGAACGATTGCAACTCATCTGTAGCTAGTTATAGGCCGTGCTGTACTTCAGCAGTACTCTACTGCAGCGCAACCAGATGCAAACTTTACTGCCAGTGAGGGAAACTCATACGGCACGATTTGCGATGCTCTGCCGCACTTGTATGCAAAATTTCGGACGATTGCAGCTTACCTGTAGCTAGTTATAGGTCGTGCTGTGTTTAGGGCAGCACATACAGCACGGTGGAAGCTAGAGAGTGCACAAACTAACATAGCTACAGTTCCCCCTTACTACAGACATGATTTTCGCCAAGTTTCATATGTTCAGCCGTTTACAGTAAGTCTACAGACAGCGTGCTATGGTTGTTGGACAGCAGTACAGCACGATAGCAGCACCGCGCAGCGCTGCGACTATGCTCATCGTGTTCAGCGACCCCGATAACCCTTATATGCGTCCCACCATATGGCCCAAAACAGCATATTTAGGCCTATTTTTGACTATTTCCTGTAGAGTTGGGACTTAGACTTCCGAAAATGGCTATTTGGCCGGACCAAATTTGGGCCGGCCGCCAGAACGATCCTGGCCAGATATCAAAAATCGCCCTCGTTAGGACATATAAACCCTTCCGTAGATTCGTATGCAACAAACCACGTCTCTCTAGCGTCTTCCCTGAGTCCTGTAGCTTTGACAAAAAATTGGCCATTTTTGGCCATTTTAGCGCCAAGTCCACTTTTGGTCGGCCGTACAGGTGGCTGGCCGGGCCGGGCAGCGAAAAAATATCAAAAAGATTCACTTTCGGGGTATATACGTTCAGAAAAACCTGACTTCACCTGCTGAAAATGCCCAGATCGTTCTAACACTCCGACAGAAAATTGCATTTTTCCAAGCGTGACTTACACGGAAAAAAAACAGACGGACCTAACTTGCCCGGAAGCGAAAATTTGGACCTAACTTGCCCGGAAGCGAAAATTTTCAAAGTTGGAAATTTTGACCAAAACTTTTTTGCGACTTGTAGTACTCGTCGTGTAGATTCCAACGATACCAAAATTGTCCAGTTTCGTTGAGTATTTAGCTGGCACGGAGCTCGAACGGGTCTCCAAGGGCCGCAACGCGACTAAAATGACAAAGTTTCGAATAGGGAATCACTCGGCGACTAAAATGAAAGAAACCAGCTTTGTCGCCGAATAGGGAATTCCCTCCTTCCGCCCTATTCGGCAACTTCTTTTTGGGGAAAAATAGGAAACTGGGAACGGACGAAGATTCGCTAAAATTCACGGCGGTGCGTGGTGACTAGGGGTGGCGCTAGATAATTCTTTTTGAGCTACCTATCCGTAACTATTTTACGCATACAACACATAGCAGGATCAACAGAAAGCAACACTAAGAAATCAGTTTAAATATTTATCTGCTTGACTTACGTAAGTGCTTGATAAAACTGTTGTTTTGCATTCTGAAGTAATTCTGCCATTCTGAAGCTCTCTCATTATTCAGCAAACAACACATAACAGGCTTCAAAGTTCGCGCGAATAGGGCGGAAGGAGGAAACCTATTCGGCGACAAAGCTGGTTTCTTTCATTTTAGTCGCCGAGTCGATTCCCTATTCGGCGCACAAAGCTGGTTCTGTCATTTTAGTAGCTAGAAACGGCATTTTCCGCTTCAGCAAAATCTCAGATGGAGCCATGCACCATGTATTAAAATTCCGAAAAGTCTTTCCCTATTCTACCAAGTTGGTTGCCCGTCGAGGGGCATTTTTCCCCCTAGTTTCGCTTATTTTCCGCTGCAGAGAAAATTATGTCAGAGAAGTTGCATATATATAGACAATTAGGCAAAGCTAGCCCTACCAAACAGGCTGGATGAAAACGTTCTAGTTCAACTGAATTATTGCTGAAGCGGAAAAATACCTGTTAATCCTTTTCAGAACAATACACGGTGTCATCTTAGCTGGACACTGTTCATGCCTCTACAGAAATTATACACGGAGCGCTATCTTCGCTGAAGCCATGTTCATGGCCTTTTCATGCGTATCTTGGCAAAGCCACTGCTAGAAAACTGCATCTTAGGCAGGAAGGCCACTGTTCATGGCCTTTTCAGAACTTTTTACGGTGCGTTATCTTGAAAGAATGGCCTTTTCATAACTTTTACGTGCGTTATCTCCGAGCTATTATTCAACTGAATGTATTTGCTGAAGCGGAAAAATGCCTGTTAATACCTTTTCAGAACTTAACACAGGCTCGAAGGCCACTGTCAACAAGGTGACACAGCCAGACATTCACTGCCACGCACAAAAGAAGCTCTGCGTGAATCAGCAGTTGTAGAAAACTCTCCAGCACCATAATGATTGCTTCTGAAACATACGTACAAAACAGCAGTGGATTGTTTAAATTTAAAGCTGCCAAATAATTTGGAATTCGGGGTTCTGGGGGAGGGTTATCAAAGATTGAAACTTCATTACATGGGCAAGACAAATCCATAACCACGGGACAGGAGGAAAGACACGTCTATCTCTATACGTTGGAGCAGTACATATGATATATATATATATATATATATACTAGTGATGTGCGCTGAAAAATTTGCCCGCTCTGGAGCTCCGACCGGAGCGGGATGTCGGAGCTCCGACTGATAGTAGTTGTCGAAATTTTATAAATTTTGATTTGGGCTAAACAAATTGTTTATACAATAAAGAGCAGGCCTACTCACTATTTACTTTTACCGCTTAACACTTTTATGTTTAGATTGGTTTATTTGCTATATATAATATATATACAAGTAACAAAAATGCTCCGTACAAAAGAGGATAATCTGTGTGTGTTGGCAGTCTGACAAAAATTGTCACTTTTCGCTCTGAGCCGACATTGCGGTGCCGCTGCGGCGCTGTGGCGCAAAAAATAGCGTTTCTTAATTGGCGCATGGGGTACTAACAGACCCTATACCCCTTTAGGACCGGCCTCCGCTGCAGATTACGTGAAAGAGGCGGAAAATCAGGACAATAAGACCATTTGGTATGGGTTTGTTGTCGACCACGCTGAGTTAAAATATCACAAAATTTTTTGATTTCGCCAAATTTGATTTTTTCTATTCACAAGGGGGGGGGGGGGACCAAGCGGATCCGAAACATTTCTATCTCGCTTAGAGGCGAGATACTTGGGATCGTTTGAGTCTCTTTTTGAACTATTGTGATTCCAGTAACGGAATTAGCCGCATGTTTAACATGGAGCTCATTAGCTGGCTGTTTTGGCCAACAGGGGGAATATTGAAAAGTTTGCAACTGCAAGTTCCCAAATCAACCGTGTTGATGACACTGATATGGCAATTATATATAGGTATGAGAGCTTCAAGAATCAATTTGTTTCACTTTGTTGTGATCCCCCTCTGCTTACTTTATTTAGTTTTCTTATCAAGACATCATTTTACAGTGCTCCTGTGGTTGACTAGAAAATTGACTGATTTTTGTGTTGCTAAGATATATACAAATTAGTTTCTGTCAGTTTAAGATAATTTTCCATCTGTTCTGCGATGGCAAGAGGTTTACAGTTTCCTCGAAAACAAACAAATCATCACAACGATGCTTGTGATTTAACTGTTGAAAGCCCAGTTTGCCGGAACTTGTGAAGAATCTTTTCTATTAAAATCCAGATGAAACTTGAATGCTCTTTTGCAGTTATCAATTAGTGCGTCCTATCTTACATCTTGGGATCCACAATGCAATTTAAACCGCCTTAACGCACTACCACAAAGGCTCGAAGTATATATATTGTATTGTATTGTATTGTATTAATTCAACAAACGAAAACAAAAATTATTAGTAACAAACAAGTGCAACATTACTGCACTACACACCTACATCAAACAGTGCCACTTGCAGAGACCTCTTGAAAGAGGAAAGTGTGGCTGAGTTCACTACGTATTCAGGAAGAGCATTCCAATCATTAATTACCCGATTATGAAAGAGATTCTTGACCACGGTCAGGTTACATTTGGGCACCCTTAATTTATAAGGGTGACCCCTGGTAGTTCTGGACGTTATAGTAGAGTGGTAAATAAAAAGCTCATTGAAATCGATGTCTATTAAACCATGGAAATTTTATAAACCAAAACTAAATCCTTGTATTTTCGACGTTGAGCCAGAGATAGAGTCCCGAGTTGCTGACAACGTTCCATATAATTTAGATGATTATAAGCAAAAATCGTTTGAGTGAAACGTTTCTGGACAGATTCCAACATCTCAATGTCTTTTAATAGATAGGGGTTCCAAACCTCACTAGATGATTCCAAAATTGGTCTCACGTAAATTGAAAATAATTTAAACTTTAGAAAGGGGTCCTTTGTCACAAAACAATGTGCAATAAGATTTGCTAACTTCGAAGCTTTCTTAGTGATTTTTACGCAGTGCTCAGAGAATTTCAAGTTGGATGTAACAGTGACACCAAGGTCTACTACAGAATTTGCAGCTTCCACATCTGTATCTAAAAGCCTGTATTTGACAGTTGGGTTACTTGAACCAATATGTAACACTGAACACTTATGAACCGCTAACTGTAACTGCCAAATACTAAGCCATTCAGAAACATTATTAAGGTCGTTCTGCAAAAATCACTAAAAGAATGCTTCTGTACGGCTAAATATAATTTAATATCATCTGCATAAAGCAAAATTTTGCTATGTTTAACAACGGACGGTAAATCATTGATAAAATACAAAAATAAGGTGGGACCTAAGACAGAACCTTGAGGTACACCACTGGCTAGAAGTGTCCAATCAAAAAACTCATTGTTTACCCTAACCCTCTTGTTGGCGATTCAATAGAAATTTCTCAAGCCAACTACACATAGTACCAGCAATACCGTAAGCTTGAAGTTTTCTTAACAATTTACAATGGCTAACAGAATTAAATGCCTTTTTGACATCAAGAAAGAGTACATCGACATAATTGCCCTTGTCAACAGCAGCACCCCACTGATAAACGGACTTTATCAAACTAGTTAAAGTAGAACGTTTCTTAAGAAAACCATGTTGAACAGACGAAAAAATACCGTTTTGATGTCCGTACTCAATTAACATTTCATTTATAATAATTTCTAAGGGTTTGATTGAATTACAGACAATACTAACATCACGATAATTTTCTACTTTAGTAGAATCCCCTTTTTTAAAGATAGAAGTAACATTTGCACTTCTCCAAATTTGAGGAATCCATCCACAGTGGAAAGAGAAATCATATAGAATGGATAATGGATGTGCGAGCTCAAAAGCTAATTTACGAAATAAAACAGCAGGTAATTTATCCGGGCCAGTCACAAAATTGCTAGGAAAAGTACTTAGTATCTGAAATATTTTTACGGGTGACAAATCTGGATACCAAACTTCCTGCTTCGGTAACATTTGAAAAACAAAAGGAGTAGAACCATCATCCTGCTGATAAGATAAGCTTCTCGTTCCCGGTAGGTTAAGTCCCGGCGAATGAATAAATCGGGCCAAGTCTGGGAGCGGGCGGCATCCAAAATCAGCTGCTTCGTTTGACCATCTGCAAGAGTGGTCTTCAACATCCGGAATCGCCCAGGAACGGTGGGCTTCGGCCCATCCCGCCAGACCTTCACGATCTTCTCTTTCGGAATCTTAATTTTAGCAAAATGTTCACGGACAATATCAATGTCAGCCTTCTTATCATTGGGAGCAACACCAAAAATAACAATATTGTCCTTCTTCACTTGCAATTCCTGGAGTTCCTGGTTAGCCTCGAACACCGCCTTAAAGGCAGCTGTAGCGGCCGCAGAAGCTAGATCGCCGACCAATTTCTGAATATTGAAGCTATCAAAAAAGATGACATTTTGGCTTCAATAACAGACAAACGGCCACTGATAGAGTCAATATCAGGGCCAGGAGTGGGGGTCTGCTGCGAGCCGGCAGACTTCAGCTGCTCAACTTCGGCTCGCAGAGCCTCCACGTCATGACGGATAGACGGCAAATCATCTCGGCAAATCTTACATAAATACAAGAAGGCATTGCGTTTGCCCGGAGTCGTATAGTTCCGAACCGCAGCTAGAGAGACGCCAGAACAGGCATCGGAATGAAAATTACGAGAGCAGCAATAACAAGTAATGTAGACATCCGATTGACCAAAGGTTTTCGAACAGGCATGGCAGGAATCAGACATTGTGAATGTTGCACAAAATAAGAACAACCCTATACCTTAAACCACTGCAAACCACCCAGAGTCTTAGGTGGTAGTACCTGGGTTTAGTTTACTGGGGGGGCGCCCCCCCCCCCCACTTGGCCCCACCCCCACTTTTTGGGCTTCCCCCCCACTCACCCTAAGATGCCCAGAAATTACCAAATTTTTGGATTTTTGGTCAAAATTTTCAAAAATTTTCCGGCTTCGCCGGAAATTTTTGATCAAAAATCGCCTTTTTAGGTGCTAAAACTTGATTTTTGAGCACTTTTAGCATTTTTGGTCCATTTTATTCCCCTCCCACTTTTCGACCTCCCCCCCACTAGTGTGGCTGGGCTTATTCTAGTGGGGGGGGGGGGGGGGGGGCCCCCCCCTAAACACCCGTCCCCCCCAAAAATCGTCCCCCCCCCAAAAATCGCCCCCCCCCAAAAAAGTGGGTGCCCCTTTTGGTACCCTGAAAAAATCGCTGAGAAGGCCAAATTTTCAAAAATTTTCCGGCTTCGCCGGAGATTTTTAGTCGATTTTTGCCTATTTAAGCACTGTTTATGCACTAAAAACGAACTTTTTTGGCGATTACTATAAAAATAGCGCTATTTTTAGCATGTTTTTAGATTTTTAGAAAAATTTTGAAAAATTTTCGCCCCCCCAAGAATGAGTCGCCCCCCGAGGGCCCCCCACCCAAAGAGCCCCCCCCCCCCAAGAAAAATTCCCTAGAATAAGCCCAATGTGGGGGGGCGTCCCCCCCCACTTATTTTTGCCTAAATAAACCCAGAGTACCACTACCGGGGTGGACTTTGAACAGATACTATGAATGTGAACTATATATAAGCTTAATCAATCGCCTTGAAATTTGGCACATTTGTTCTTTATCATGTTTTGCATCAAATGAGTTTGGCTACTACGTTGCGGTGGCTGGCCTGCGGTCTACACAAGAGGAAATGCATTAAATGTTTTGAATTTAAATATCTCCTTCATTCCTTTGTGAATTTGTTTGAAAGTTTTCATGCAAGCTTTATTAATTTATGCCCCCGGTGGAGCGTCGAAACCGGTTGTGAAATAAGGTTAGTCTTACTTTGGGTGTCCACGTCTTTATTTTCATTTCGCTAACTGTGGTAAATGACACTGTTATGAAACTGCGCACACATACCAAACTCGAGGGCTCTGCAACTTGAGCATGAAATCAGGGTAGGATTTGAGATGAGCACCTTATTTTACAATATACTGTCTCCAGGTACTTTCACACAGCCACAACTCGAATCACTGCAACAACTTTTGAAGAGAAAACGGGAAATCACTTAAACCCAGACTCCACTACGTTCTCCTGATTCTACCCAAATAATATACGGTATATAAGTACACAGTGGCGCACATAGAAAATTTTTTCGCGGGGGGGCGGACCTCAGAAAAATTTGGAGGGTCTGAGGGGGAAGCACCCCAGTAGTTGAAAAATTTTTGAAAATTGGGTTTGAAAAGCAAAACTAAGCGTAAATTAAGCAAAAACTCATCAAATTTTGCGACGAAGGCGAGAAAATTTTTGAAAATCTTAAAATAAGTTGCTACTGAAAGGTTAAAAACGCCGAAATAAGGGTAAATTAAGCAAAAATAAAGTTGAATTCGCGCCGACGGCGCGAAAATTTTTGAAATTTTATGTCCGCGCTGCGCGCGGACAATAAAATTTTTCCTTTACATCTGGTTTCGGGGGGGGCGGCCCCCCCCCCTTAAGTGCGCCCCTGTAAGTACAGACTACATGGGAAAGGTCTTTTATCAGGAATGTAGCCAGGGGTGAGGGAATGAGGGAATTCCCCGAAATTGTTGACCCCCCAAGAATGTTTCTCCTTCCAATGTGTAAACTCCCTTTTTCAAAAACTTTTCGCGCCGTCGGCGCAAATTTAGTACAATTTAACATCATAATATGCATTTGGAACATCAAAAACAAGTCCAAAAGCCGTAATTGGGTGTGGTCTGAGCAGGTTTTAAATCATTTGCATTCATGAAAACGTATATACTGAACTTCGGTTCTTTTCTGTGTTTCATAGAATCACGGTTTTTTTTGCGTAAAATACTGCGTATTTACGCAGTCGAGCTTAAAAATACGCAGTCAAAAACAAAAATACGCACCAAAATACGCAGCCGAAAAATTCGGTAGTAGGAATTTCTAGAGTGCTCTAAATTAATTTCTTGAGACAATTTACCGTAGTTTGGGCTCTGGCTTCTTCTGGGGGGCTGCCGCCCCCCAGACCCCCCGCATAGCTCTTCGATTCTCCTTCCGCCTACAGTTGATTATACTTTCTGCCTAAGCCCACGTTGTACCATGCGATGCTTTTCTTTCTATATTTGATTTGATATAGTATATAAATTAAAATCTTATATATGTGTTCAATCAAGGGAACAGTAACTCTGTTTGTCTAACCAAATATTGGCTTAAGTATTAAACTGTTCAAGGCAAAGAAGTCAAAGTTTTAAGAGCAAATTTACTCCGAAAATTTGAAATTTTCTTCAACTTCTGGGGGGCTGCGCCCCCCAGACCCCCTGCGTATCTATATATTTTTCGTCACTTTTCGTCATTTAACTCAAGCTAAGATTCCTAACGTTGTTTAAAACTCTTAAAAACAGCATTAATTCGACGCTAAATGCGTTTATAGCTTTTTATAACGTTGAGAAGCGATTTTTGTAATTTTACGCAGTCGAAATTAAAAATACGCACTCGAAAACAAAAATACGCAAAATTTACGCAGGTCCGATTTTCAAAAAAAAACCCTGCATAGAATGCTTTGTAAAAATTGCTCAGACGTTACTAATTAGAAAATGTTTTCAACATCTGCCAACTTTTGGCATCCCCCCGAAAATTTATTTCTGGCTACGCTAGCGCTCAATATATTGGGAAAATGAGTACTCAATATATTGGGAAAATGACTGTCTAGTCAATCGGAAAAAACGCCATGTTTTCAAAATTTTGGATGTATAGAATTCATTTTTTGGAATTATGGAAAAATTCTTGTAGTTTGAAGAATAACCCCTACGGAATATTTTAATGTATTGATGACTTCTCTGGATTGTAGCAAAAGAGAGTACTTTGGGATTAATTTCCAAGGGGAAAATCCAAAATCGGGAAAAAAGCCAGTCATCGGGAAAAAGGCCATTGATCAATACATTGATTTAATGTATTGATGACTTCTCTGGATAATAGCAAAAGAGAGTACTTTGGGATTAATTTCCAAGGGGAAAATCCAAAATCGGGAAAAAAGCCAGTCATCGGGAAAAAGGCCACTTTGGTCGAAGCATATTCTGAAGGTGTAGACCAATTCTCAGTGTTCCATTGTGTTCAGCGTCGCTTATTTCCCCAGGTCTGCATTAAAAACAAACTTTTTAGTTTGCAGCATAAAATGGCTAGGTTTCATCAAATATATATATATATATATATATATATATATATATATATATATATATATATATATATACAAGTAACAAAAATGCTCCGCACAAAAGGGGATAATATGTGTGTTGGGCCTATGTCTGTCGTTTAAATTCCGGTTGAGAAAGCAAGTATATAAATCCGACACAGCAAGTTTGGGTGGGTGGTTCTATGGCGAAAGTTGTTGCGGGCCTTCATTTGGCCACTTTTGAAAATTTTAATTTTTGACCCAAAATCGTCTATGTCCCCATCCCACCCCACCACAGCCCTCTACAGTCACTTTGGGTACGCAGTTCTATGACAAAAGTTGCTCAGCTCACTTAGAGCTTTCGTTTGATACCAAATTTGACCACTTTTGAAAAATTTTATTTTTGACCCAAAATAGCCTAAGTCCCTACCCCACCCCACCACAGCACTCTACAGTCACTTTGGGTACGCAGTTCTATGACAAAAGTTGCTCAGCTCACTTAGAGCTTTCGTTTGATACCAAATTTGACCACTTTTGAAAAATTTTATTTTTGACCACTTGACCCCCTACACGATTTACCCTTCAAACGGCAAAGTGGAGCCAGTCCAGCAAAATGGATGGGTCGGACGGCAAAACGGACTCCGGGAATGAGCTGGGCGCACCAGAAAACCTCTATAGACAAAGTTTTGAGAGGCCATGCAGTCCTATATGGTGTTCTTGTAGGTCGGCACCGACTTGACCCTCCCGACAGCAAAGTGGAACCAGCCCAGCAAAATGGGTGGATCGGACGGCAAAACGAAAACCGGAAATGAGCTGGGCGCACCAGAAAACCCCTATGGACAAAGTTTTGAGAGGCTATGCACAGTCCTATATGGTGTTCTTGGAAGTCGGTACCGACTTGACCCTCCCGACAGCAAAGTGGAACCAGCCCAGCAATATGGGTGGGTCCGACGGCAAAACTGCTTACGGGAATCAATTCGCCGTGCCAGAAAACCTTTGTATGAAAGAATTGAGCTTTCTAAGTTGAATACACAGCGAGAAATTTCAATTTTTCATTTTTCGAATTTTCACCATTTTTGACCGGTCACTGTGGTCGCATGGGAAGTGATAGAGAAACGAGACTTAGCTATTTAGTTAGCTCAATATATGTAGTTTCTGAATATAAAAAGAAATCGGCTCCAGCTCTTAACGTTCGAGCTGCGCAGCGACCACAAAAATGGTCACTTTTCGCTCTGAGCCGACTTTGCGGCGCCGCTGCGGCGCTGTGGCGCACCTGCGGCGCAAAAAAAGTAGCGATTCTTAAATGGCGCATGGGGTACTACCAGACCCTATACCCCTTTAGGTCCGGCCTCCGCTGCAGATTACGTGAAAGAGGCGGAAAGTCAGGACAATACGACCATTAAATAGGAGAAACCGGAAAAAAAACATCACCGCCATAACCGGTCCGGGGCGCAACTTTTTAACGGAAAGTGATACGGGGCTGAAACTTCGCACACATACTAAACTCGATGTGCTCTACAATTTGCGCATGAAATCTGCGCAGGATCTGCGCAGGATTTTGCGCAGCCTCTGCGCAGCTTATTTTACGGTGTCTCCAGGGACTTTTGACACATATTATAGAGGTCGCTGCCGCGACCCCTATGATAAATTAACATACACAAATTCCAAATCTGCTGGAACAGTTTTCTCCATGCTCGCTGTAACCTAAATAGCATACACACAATTAATTATGTACACGTACATCGTATAGTAGTAAGATTTTGATAAGATATATAAGAAATTAAGCAAGATTGCTGTCTTGCCAATTTTGTTGCTGGGATATATATCTCTCTTTCTCTAGGGGGGAGGGGGGTTGGCCGCCGCCCCCCGTCGCGATTCGAAGGTAGGAAAAAGGAAAAAAGATAGGAAAAAGGGCAAACAAGCAAAAAAATTTCGCCCCTTCAGAGAGAATTTTCTTCTCCTTCTTAGCAGCACATTCATAGTGTATTGGACGAAAAAGCTTGAAATGCGTCCAAATTTCATTTTTGAAATTAGAAGCATTTGAAAAATTGCATTTTTGTTTAAAAATGCGTAAAATTTTTTAAAATTTCTGCGGTTCGTTGAAATGTAAAGAATTAACGATTTGAATACCGATTTTATTGCAAAACTTCTGGGAAGCTCTGCCTCCCGGACCCGCCCCGGTAGAAAACGTTCACCGTGGGGACCCGCGCCCCGTTACACAATCCTGGATCAGCCAGTGCCTCATCCCAATGCGACTTTTCGAAAAATGAAATGTAAATATAAATGTGAATGTCAAAATGGCTGTGTATTTTGTTCTGTAAGTTGTTTCTCACTCAATTCATTTTTATATGAAAATAAATACGTATATATACAGCATTTTACACAAAACCTTGGTTGTAAACTCAAAAATCCCCACCAGACCGACAAATTTCAGCAACGTCCCCCCCATAATTTTCGACCAGAGAATGAAAAAGTGTTCCACGAATGACAAAAAATCGAAAATTTAAGTGCTTTTGGCAATTTTTGATTGTCCTATCCCATCCAAGCTGAAATATATCCCCTTAAGTTTTTACGCACCATATATTATAATAGCGATAGCGACCCTACATAATATGGGTGCGTATAAAAGCGTCTGCGCCGTAGGTGTGGCTGTGGCTGGCGAAAAAAGTGGGGGTCGGGGTTTGAAAAATGTAGGGAGGGGGTCTGGCAAAAAAGGAAATCGATCGGAAGAATGATCAAAAATCGATCAAAAAATTTTGTCACATTCGCGAAAGTCCAAGTAATTCGGGCATTCCAATCTGCAATCGAAATTTTATGAAAATCGATCTGCGCTCGCAAAAATCGATTTTATCGATTTTTCGAAAATTGTCAAAAGTCGATTTTGACAGCTCGATCGAAATTTCGAGTGCAGATTCGGAATCAGCAGTTACCCTAGGGTTTTAATTGCAATTGACGACGATTCATCGGTCGATCCCGATCGATTTTTGAACACGCCCTCCCTGACCCTCCCGGAAATTTCAATCAAAGGGGCCGAAATTTGCCCCCCTCCACACGAAACGGGTGGGGGTGGAAGAGGAGGGGGGGGCCGAAAAAAGTCGAGTTGGGGGGGGGAGGGGTAAGAAAAATTTTCAAGGGGGGTCGGTGAAAAATCGGTTTTTCGTTAATAAACTGAAAACTTTATTTTTAGCAATTTTTAAGGAACTTAAGCGAATTTTAACAATTTTTCGCTAAGTTTTTGAAAATTTTCGATCTTTTGGTAAAAAATTTGCAGAAATTCAGGTAGGGGGTTGAAAATTTTTAGGGGGGGGGGTGGCTCGGCCAAAGGCCGATTTGGGTGGAGGAGTAGAAAACATTTTTTAGGGGGGAGGGTCGGTGGCCCCTCCATTTGGGGGGAGTTTGGAGCCCATTTTAGGGGGAAGGGAGGTCTGAGCTCTCATTGGGGGGGAGTAGTCGAGGTCGGGTATGGGGGAAGGGAAGTTTGACCTTGACCTTCTCGTGGGGGAGTCTCACTCTCACAGGGGGCAAACTGTAGCCTTGTTCACCCCCGCCCCCAAACCCCCTTCCTGACAGCACTTTTTGGGGCTTAAAATTTTGCAAAGTTTTTTAAAAAATGGTCATTTCTGGAAAATTTTTTTGTCAAATTGTTAGTTAAAAAGGCTTTAAAACAGTGAAAAACGCCTAAAACGATAAGAACAAACTTTGTGTTGACGAGAAACGCGTTAAAATGCAGAAAAGTTTGCGTTTTTAGGAATTTTTTGGATTTCCTGGAGGTCCGAATTGTGGGAGGAGAAGCCGGAAATTTTTTGAAAATTTTGACCAAAAATCCTAAAAATTTGGCGTTTTGTGGGCACCTCAGGGCGTAGGTGTACCTGGGGGGGTTGGGGGGGAACCCCTCCCCCAAATGGAAAAGTGCCGACCCCACCACCCTCGAAATTTTGGAGGCAGACCCCACCCCCAAATGGCCAAATCCCAGACCCCACTCACCCAAATTTGCCAGATCCCACCCTCAAAATTTTGAAAATTTTGCCTCAAAATTAGTGAAAATTTGAAATTTTTTGGAAAAATTCGAAATATTTGCAACAAATCAAAGTTTTTTCGAATCAGTGAGCAAAATGAGGAAATACTGTTGATTTTTAGTTGGAAATAACGTTTTTTTTAGAAAATTAGCGAATTCTAAATTTTTGACCAGAAAGCTTTTGCCCCCCCCCCAAATTCGATTTATCCGGACCCCACCCCACCTCAAAACGGCTACCCCCTCCCCCAACTTTTTCTCCAATTACACCTATGCCTCAGGGTGAGTGGGGGGGGGAAGAGTGGGGGACCCAACCCAAGGAGTGGGGGGGGCGGCTAATTTTTTGCATGGTGATCACACTTCACGACATGACATTACAGCCTGTGAGTTTGAGCCCCTAGGCATTCTCCATGTGCTCTGAGCAGTCCTGGCTTGTCTTCATAGGTGTGGCTGGTGAAAAAAGTGGGGGTGGGGGTTTGAAAAAAAGTAGGGTGGGGTTTGGCAAAAAAGGGGGAGGGGGGGTCGAGAAAAAGTCGATTTGGGGGGAGGGGTAAGAAAAATTTTCGAGGGGGGGGGTCGGCGAAAAATCGGTTTTTCGCTAATAAACTGAAAATTTTTCTCAGTTTTCAGCTATTTTAGCGATTTTTAAGGTAATAAGGCGAATTTTAGCAATTTTTCGCTAATTTTTTGAAATTTTTCGAATTTTTGGCTAAAAATTTGCAAAAATTCAGGTAGGGGGTTGAAAATTTTTAGGGGGGGGGGTCGGCCGAAGACCGATTTGGGGGGAGGGGTAGAAAAAATTTTTTAGGGGGGAGGGTCTGCGACCCCTCCATTTGGGCGGAGGGGTCCCCCCCACCCCTCCCCCTAACACACCTATGCTTGTCTTGGCATTTTTTATGGGGGTGGGGGCTTCATGGGGGCCCCCATAGTTTCACCGGAAATTTTGGTTGGAGGGGGGGGGGGGGGGGGGTATATAGAAAACCTTTTCGACCACTACAGTAAATGATTACAGGAAATTCTAAACTAGAATTTCTAAACGAAGAAGTTCTAAACTATGACCTTCAAGAAGTGTATCCCTAAAACGTTTTTCATTAATTGCAATGAATTAGTCCATTAATTATTCCTTCTTCCTGTAAAATCTATTCTTCTACGTAAACTTTAAATGTCCACAGATGTTTTTTTTGCTTGCATCCCACCCATCTTTTCTAATATTTTTCAGATGGAATTTCTCGTTCAAATTTATTTTATGATTACATGCTTTATTAAAAGTCAAACATTGGATAAAAGCAAATCTGGTCCACATTTGTTAAATTTGCAATATATAATTCATTTTGGATTTGAAAAATTTAGTTTTTGACGAAACTAAGGGGGCGCTTGCATTATCGGGATTATAGATATAAAATTTAGACCGATAGCTCGATATTAAAGAAATCCGAACTAAACTTACTTTGTTTGGCGGGGCATCTTTTGACAAAATTTCGGCAACGGAGACCACGTGCTGGGCTAGCTACCGGTATGGCTTAAAATTTCGAAATTTTATTAAAGCTGCAAACGACAACGTCGAATGCACTAGGTGAAAGAGCATGAAAAGCTCGTTACAACAATGTGTATATCTCTCATGTACGTGTTTGCAATCAAAAGTTGCAGGCGGTTGAATATATGACAAAGTTACGTTTACCATTCCCAACGCGAATGCTAATGTAAAAACCAATCGTTCGGAAATCAATTCTACAGGTGTCAGTGGGACAAAGTGCCAATTAAATATAAAACTTCCAAACTGTTTGACTCATTTGAAAATCACTAAAAACCATTTAATAAAAGTGCCATGAAGTTGTATTTTGTTAAGTTCTAACTTAAGTTTATAACTTTCGGCTTTGCTAAAATTTGCTTGAATCCAAACTTCAAACACCAATAAAGAATATCTTTGTATTTTGTTTTTAAATAAATCAGCTGATTTGCAAACTTCAAATGTTTTGATTATGTTAATAAATTTGTTGTATTTACCACACTTTCATGCGATTAAAAATGTAAATTTAGCTTTGCTTAATTTTTTTCATTTTTGGATTTTGACTGGCTTGGCGTTTACACATAAGGGTGCTTTGAATTGACAAGAATGTGATAGGGGCATAGACAGATACGTAGGTGTATCTTGGGAGGGTGTACCTTGGGGGGGGGAACCCCTCCCCCCAAATGGAAAGTCTCGACCAGTCATGTGCAGGAGGGGAAATTCTGGGGGAGGGGGGTGAACCGGCGGCCTCGGACAACCGGATTTTCCGGTTTTTCTGCCCAAAAACTCCGAAAAATACGGATTCTAGGGGCGGGGTGAGGAGCGACCTCTCGGGGGGTGAGCTTCAGGTCCAGGTCTGGGGAGGGGGTGAAACCCCCCAAGCACATGTATGGTCTCGACCCTCACCCTCGAAATTTTGGAGGCAGACCCCACACCCGAATGGCCCAGTTCTAGACCCTACCCTCCCAAATTTACCAGACCCCCTACCCTTAAAATTTTCGAAATTATGGCCTCAAAATTAGTAAAAATTCGAATTTTTTACAAACAAATCCAAGTTTTTCGACGAAATGACCAAATTGGTTCTTATATTGCTAATTTTTCGTTGCAAATAGCGTGTTTTTAGCAAAGCTTTGGAAGCTTTTTTAAAAATTTTGAAGAAAATTTGTTACCCCCTCCCCCAAATTAGATTTTTCCGGACCCCACCCTACCGAAAACTGTCTGACCCCACCACCAACTTTTTCTCAAGGTACGCCTATGGGCTGGGGAGGAGAGACTGCAATTTTATATATAGGTGTGCTAGGGGGGACCGGGTCCCCCCCAACGAAAATGTCAAAATTTGGCGCGCCCCCCCAGATTTTGGCACCCCCCCCCCCCCCCAATGTTTGGCCAAATTTTGCAAATTCAGGTTTTTTGGCCATTTTTGGGTACCCTCCCACTTCTCGAGCCGCCCCCTAAATTTTTTTACCTGCCACCCCTATGATTAGTGACTTGGACGCAATAGGAGGAAGTCCGGCGGGCGTAGCCCCCTGCTATTTTTCAAACCGTTCTTAGAAATTTCTTCTTAGGTATATAATTATTGAAAAATGTTTCCTAAAACGATAAAGACGAGCCTTGTTGTAACGACATAACGTTAAAGTGCTGACTAATTATTTGATTTTCTGTGGTCCTATTGTGGATTGGGGGAGGGGTTTGGGGAGGACACCATCCCTTACATTTCGGTGGTAGACCACCAAATGGTAGTTTCAATACACAACCTTAGAAACAATGAAGGCTGGCCCCACTCCCAAGTTTCCAAATCTGAGTCTCCACCGCCCAAGTTAGCTTGAATCTGGAAACTGGAAATTTAGACTAAAATGTGAAATATCTTTTTTGCAAATTTCGTGTGAAAATCGAGGATCAAATTCAAAAAATAGCGCACATATTATATCTTACTACTGCCATGTTTTTCTAGTTGGCATCCAGGCTATTTGGTTTGGCGGGGTTTTGGATGGAGTCCTCTCCAAACTTTTCTGGGAGGGGTCGCATTCGACTCCTTTCTGTTCGGTGGTGGAGATGCCCCGCACCCCCACACTGGCGCGTCGACAGGGGGGGGGGGGCGAGGGGGCATGCCCCCCCCCCGAAATCGGAGGCAAAAGAATAAATTTTGAGTAGTAGCAGCGTGAATAAATATTCCGAAAAATTTTCGCCTGCGGCGCTACTTTTCCACGAAAATATTCCAAAAAGTCCTAAATTTTGCTTGAAATCTGCCTCCAGTGGTCCAGTAGCGGTATAAATTTCAGAGCATTTGTGACTTGCCCCCCTCCAAAATTTTTTTCTGGCTACGCTAGTGCCCCCACATACACTTCTGGCCTACAGTATACAACCGGTAAAAGAAGATGAAACGAAAATCTTCCGGACTTTTAATATCCATGGCGTTTATTCGGTTACATTTCGTATGAAACTAATTGTTTTAGTGGATAGATTTCTAATTGGGCAGTCATTGATTATGGACTCTGAGATTTTGACACTTGCAGAACAAGGTGCCACATCTAAAGATATAGCGGAAACTTTGTCAAGAAAGTATCCTGGCGCCAGGGGAGGATCGGTTAGAACCGTTAAGCGATCACTCGCAGCTCAAGGATTCAAATACAGGTCTGACGTTTCTGATGAACTCTTACTCGAATACGTACGTACAGCGGTTTCAAATCTTGGCGGCCAGTGCGGTCGAAATTACGTCAAGGCATATGTGGACACGCACTATCAGTGTATTGTAAGTGAGAAGCGGATATCTAAAGCCTTATTTTACAAGTTTTCCAAGCCTCCAAAGCTAAACAGAGAACTAAACTTAAGGAGTGATACCGGTAATGCACTAATGATTAAAAAGTTATTATCATACACCAAATATGGAAGCATATATGGTAAAATCTGAGGTTGAGGATTGGAATGAAATCCTAAAAGAAGCAGACACAGACTGGGTGGTTGGGGGTTGCCTTCATAGAGTAGAATAAAGCATCAGGTTATGATATTTTAGTTGAAGTAAAAACTTTCAAAGATCTTTCAAAGATGCATCGAAAAATATTACAAATTATTATTTGGTTGAAAATTAAACTGACCTAGTTCATCTTCAGCAATAGCTGCAGCAAAAGATGCAGTTAAACAGTCAGTGCACATCAACTTCAGGCACTTTTTACACTGCCGAGGTGTTGGATCCTTTGTTATCTCTCGACAAATACAACAAGTCAAGAGCTCCTCAGCAGCTTTCATTGCTCTAAGAGGAGCTGAGTCTTTCATCGACTGCAGACACTTCTCCAACTCGTTCTTCACAATTTTCAACTCTTCAAGGTTGTCTTCCATTATCTAAATTAAAGCACCCAATATCAAGTCAAATTATAATAAAATTAAACCCGAAAAATACATTTCTTACGATTTTAACAAAATAAGCCTCCAGAAGAAAGCTGTACCTTTGTTTTACATTTAAAGTTTCTTTGACGACTAATTTGAATATCACCAAAATCAGATTTACAGCTTTGGACGGACACAATATCATTACAATGCAAAAGCATACATCAGAAAATCCTGCAACAGCAGCATTTCTTCGACCTAGACAACGTCGCCGAGTATCCTTTGGAACAGCACAGTACACTTGAACATTTGTGCCTCGTTTCCAGTATTTGAATCCTAAACAAAACAATATCAACAATTTTTTTGGTATTACACCATGCTGTTGGCAGCGTAGCTTAGTAGTCGTTTCTTAAAAACGAATGTCCCACAACTTGTGCCCAACTTAAACAAAACAAGTGACTACTTGATAAGGTAGTTTTTAGGTCTAAAGTTTGATCAATATTCCTAAAAATTATTTTGTTTAACAACAGAAAAACATTAGTTCAACAATTTAAACAAACTACAATAATTATACTAGAATATCAATTTCTATCAATTTTCATAATACAGAATCAATGGCAGTAGTCACGAGAGCTCGTAGGAGGCTTAATTTCCAGTATAAATATCTAACTGTGCAGTAGACATTGACTAAGTATATACATAGCCCTAAATAAAGACAGCAATTGAACACTAGACAGGCAAAAAACAGACTGTGTGCCTGCTCCAAGGATCCTCAGTTTATTTTATGGCTTCAAGAATGCTTCTATCCTTTAAAATTCCTACAACACCAGTGCGGAATATGTAGTACTGAAATAGTAATGTGGGAGTAAGCAAATAAGTCACTTAAATAATACGTAATCGAAATAACTATTAGCAAACAACGTCCAATTACACTGACCTCTGGTATTATCACTTGATCTTCAACCAAATTGCTGGTGGCTGTGTATAGCTCCAGATTAGCAGACTGAAAGTGATCGCGTACGTAGTCTCGAATATAGGGAACTGTCGCATTATTTTCGCATATTTTAACAACACATTGTCGGCCTTTACTTTCAGGTTTACCAGTCTCCAACTGTTATTCAAGTCGGCCAGAGAAACAGGAAGGAGCTACAGAGGCTCCTTTTCGCTGGCTGCTAAACCCTGCAGCAGCATTATTACTGGCACTTACAAGTACCGGTCTGACCAAGGGCCTAAAAACTAACAAAACAACTACACAATAATCACTGGTTTCCCTAAACTATATATATTCAAAAACTAACAACACTGGAAAAGTATATATAATGGGAAAACCACCACTGGAATACGACATTAACCTACCGCCCAGTTTGAATCCATTTCCAGCTCTTCCGACATGCAGCTACACTGGCTGGAACTGTTTCAGCAAGAGTGTGGAACAACAACACTACTACTCCCTCCATCACAAACATCGAACATTTCATAATCCGGCAAAATAAACTTTCCATCAAAGATAGCCAAAACTAGCGGTTCAACCGAGGCTGCGCCACTAACTTCCATGGGAAATGTTGCCGGAGTTAACTAAAATTAACAAACTCAAAACTCAATTCCCGTGTTTATGTAATGAGTACATGTATATGATATATTTGATAGTATCTATAAATATGATATAGGAACAAGCTGAAAGTTAAAATTTGGGAGAAGCCGGCAGATAAATTTATTCGGCAACTTTCCCCAATCAGGGTATTTTTACAGAGAAAAGTCAAATTTCCGAAACTAGATTCTCTCTGAAATTCATCCTCCACGCGATTTTAGCTTCCTCCTTTAGATTTTCTGAGTATTCTAAATTTTTGCTAAAAATAGGCAACTTTTCTAAAAATTT
>JASAND010007308.1:0-72818 GCA_030248195.1 Trissonchulus latispiculum | reverse complement strand
ACTACTGTTGTTTTTGATTTTTGATTCGAATCGAATCAAGACACTTTTGATGCGACTTTTGATTTTTGATGCATCGAATCGAATCGAATCAGGGGTGCAGAAAATCGAACTATATTCTCAAATCTCTGCTACTCTTTTCATGGCAAAACCGAACTGCATTCAAAAATATTTAGGTTGAATCGTTATTTTTGATTTTTGATTCATTTTGATTCACATTTTGATTCAGGGGTAATAGGCAACAGATTAATAGAGACATGAGAAAATGTGTGAGGGTGTATATGTGTGTGTTTAGTGCCTGTATCTTTTCTGCGTGTTATATATCTAAGTACAGCAATGAAAAACTTCGTCATTTTTTTGCTTATCAATTGTGCACTGCGTCTTGATTTGGGATTGGGCTTTGGGTTTTAACTTTTTTAAGGTTTGCGCCAGTGTTGACAGTAAATTCTAAAATTTAGCAGTTGACTTTTAAGCTGGAACAATTAATGTCAATTTATAAATTGTTTAACTTCTACTAAATAGTTTCAATCAAATTTTCACGTTGCAAACCTCGGTGGGATCTAAAAGCAGGGGCCAGGACCAGGACCACTTTTCAGACCAGACCATGGGTCTAAAACCAGACCACTTACACCAGGACCAAAGGTCTGAAATCAGGGACTAATTTCCATGGGCACCCTCAGACCACACTGGACCAGGACCAAAAGGTCTGAAAAATGAACTGAATAAACTTGAACTATAAACTTAGTGGAAAGGTTTCTGATTTTTAGACACCTGTCCTGTCCATGATGCTAACAGTGTCCTCTTGTGGTCCCCGTTGGTGTCCTGCTTAGACCCACCGAAAAGCTCACCTGCTACCACAATATTCTGACAAAGTAGTCACAGAGAAGAGTTTACAAATATATATTGGTAGGCTAAAATTAAGCATATTTGGCAGTTCAAGTTCTAATGTCGACCATTCTTGAAATTCTATTAAACTGAGACAGTTTCCTAATTTCCTGGCACTGAGTTCTTTTCTTCCTAGACAAGAATCGGAGCGGTGCATCTATAGGTTAACGCGGGGGGGGGGTCCAAGCCCCCCCAACCCGGACAAACTACAAGCCCTATCGCCGTCGGGGACAAGGGGCAACGAAAAAAGGGCCAAGGGGGTAACCAAAAACAGCCGGAAAAAAAATAGTTTTTACAGTAAAACTTTAAAACGTTTCCGGCCTCGCCGGAATATTTTAACTAAAATGTTTAATTTTTCGGGATAATTGGGCAAATTTAGAAATGTTTTCCAAACATTGAAGATTTTTTGCAAATTTTAACAAAAAATTGCTAATTTTAATAAAATTAGCGTTAATTTTTCGAAACATTTTACAAATTCTTTTCTTGAGGGAACCAAGCCCCCCTGAAAATTTTTGTTCAAGGTACAAGCCCCCCTCAAAATTTTTGGGGCGAAAGCCCCTCAGGACCCGACCCTATGTTAATGTATGGGTGCATCCATTCTAATATTTGACCTTACGATTTCGTTCATTTTTCCATATTTTATACGTAGTATACGGTTTATGACAAGTGTTTTAATTAAACAAACTCAGACATTTTAGGGTAGTTGAATTATTTCACCTTAAAGTAGAGGTTTGTAAATGGAAGGTAACGGAAAAGTTTCTAATTAACTTTTTGGTCTGGTAACAAAAAATCTCAAAACTAGATAAAGATAGCCGGCACCGCTTTAACGTTAGAAATATCCGAAGAAGGAATGTGGTTTGTTTTAGTTTGAATATTCATTTGGGCCTTCAAATATTTTCACATATAGTTTATTTTATTTGCGTTATCTTAGGAAGGCTTAAAATTTTTAATCTTAAAAAAACAATTCGAAGTTTTTAAAAGCCTTAATCAAAATTCTAACTCAAACAAATTACAGTACTTTTCCATGTTTTCCTGACGATGGCGAGTGATGTCGGCGATATTTATCAATGTTTCAGGTTCTTTTGACACTATTGCTAATGTACTAACTTTTTAATCTCCAACTTTTAGCACATAAAGCCCTCTACTTTAAAGGTGACTTTTCTCAAAATTTCCTGAGAGGTGTGACTTTAATTTTTTAAAACATACTAAATTTGCTGTTTGAATTGAGCATAATATATATATATATATATATATATATATATATATATATATATATATATATATATATATATATATATATACATCGAGGTTCAGAAAAACGACCAAGCAGTTGACTCCCCTTAAGTTAGACAATAGTGCCCGCAATATTGTGATCTGTTGCAGAAATACAAAATAAAAAATCGAATCAAAAATCGCTATTTTGGAAATCTGAATCGAATCGCAGTTTGTTCAGAATCTGAAAAATCGAACTGCATCGAATCGTTTCAGATTTCAGGGGAAGTAAATCGAACTGAATCGAATCGTATATATTTGAGAAATAGAAAAACTGAACTGAATCGAATCGAAACTGAAATAGCTGAATCAATACAACCCTACACCTAACTCTGACAGGAGCAAGCATACTTGAAGTGATTCCATTCCGATTCAACAACCATAAGTTGGTGACGTCACAAGCATAACTTTTAAACTTTTAGCTTTAAAATCAAATTTTATTTTGCGTTTTGCGTTTTTAGTTTTAAAATTCAAAATTTTGCGTTGTAGCTTTTTCAGAATAAGCACCCAGGAAATCTCCAGCGTTTAGCTAGTCTGGAATTTTGAATGCTAAAAATTGGTCTCCGGTTGACACTAAAGAAGCCTTCCTCTTCAATGGTCCAATAGATGACATTCTCGTTAAATCAGTGTCTGTCCGCCCTCAACTTTTCTTGCCCAGTTTTTTCTTAAATTTTCGGCAACTCAAAAATTTAGAAAACCCCCCATAGTATTGGAAGTCATTCATCTTTTAAACTTTTCCTTGGAAGTTGGAATAAATGAATGAATCCTAAACTCCCTCTAGATTTAGACTGCGTAATGGGTACCACTTTTCACAGAAGCTTCCTTTTGTTTAATCCGGGAAATCTACGGTACGGTAGACTTGTCTTTCTTGCCTATTTGACTCTGAAAGAAATCATTCGTGACCCAGATAAAAGCTGAAACTAGTGTTTCCAACTTCCTTCCAACTACTTGGTTTGAGTTGAAAAGTGGGTGAGTGAGTGAGCTCGAGCTTCAATTTTCACTTTTCCGAGTAGCTCCAATTGGCACCAAATAGTAGTGTAAGTAGGATTCGTTTGAAAATTTAGTACCGCGAACACAGAACTAAGAAAAAATATCACCTCAGAAAATTGGACCTGGCCAAATATCGCCAGGGATTGGGCATCATGTATTCTGATAGAGAACGACTCCTATCTCTATGGCCCTTTGCTTCCCTACCAGTCACATTGGCCCATTTTCAAGAAAGCGTAGAGCAGAGAGTAGAGTTGAAATTAACCATTTCAGCTCGTTTTAGCTACACCCAAGCTAGATTTGCCCCTCTTTTTAACTTTCATGAAAACGATTGAGTTATACTGTACCCTTTCTTGAAAAGGCCTTTAATAGAGGCAGGGATAGAAACTGGGTCACTTTTTGTGACCCATAGTTTTGCCCGGGCCTTGAATCGCTCCTCGGGCCCCGGGCCGGGCCAGGGCCCGGTTGTTGGCTCGGCAGGCCCGGCAAAGGCCCGGGCCCGGTCAGCCGCGGAGGCCCGGCCCGAGCCGGGCCTACCGGGCCTTGGAGGCCCGGTGAGTAGTGTTGTTGGCCGGCCGGTTTGACTCGGCCGGCCGGCCCCGGCCGGCCGAGCTTGTGAACCCGGCGGGCCGGCCGGAACCGGCCGGCCAGCTGGCCGGGCCGGCGGCCGGCCGTTTCCGGCCGGCCGGCCGGGTCAAACAGGCCGCCCGGCCGGCCGGTCAAACAAGGCCGGCCGGTACCAGTTCTGCCCTATTTTTCGTGTATTTTGCATAATATTTAGCATTAATTGATGCATACAGTTACTTCTGGTTATGCATAACAGATAAAATCAAGTAATGTCCTTTTTCTGAAGACCGGCCGGCCGGCCGGCTGCTTCTGACCCGGTCGGCCGGCCGGCCGGGTGTTGGCCGGCCGGCCGGGTGTTGGCCGGCGGCGGGCCGGCCAGCCCGCCGGGAACGGGCGGCCGCCCGCCCGGGCAGCCGGCCGGCCGGATTGTCGGCATAGCGGGCCGGCCGGATTGTCGGCATAGCGGGCCGGCCGGCCGCCCGGCCGGCCAGCCGGCCGGCCGGGTTTTCCTCGGCCGGACAACAACTCTACCGGTGAGGCCCTGTCAAATTTTTGTTGTGCAAATTATAAAATTTTTCTAAATTCTTTGCATTAGAAAGTTGAATTGAAGCTTCCAGGAGTTGTCCAAGTAGTGATAAATAGCACTATGTAACTATTGTTTGGCACTGTTTTTTGTATGCCGGGCCTTCACCGGGCCGACCGGGCCGCCAGGCCTACCGGGCCTTGAATCGGGGCTCGCTTGAAACGAGGCCCGTTGAGGCCCTTTCAAATTTTTGTTGTGCAAATTTTAAAATTTTTCTAAATTCTTTGCATTAGAAAGTTGAATTGAAGCTTCCAGGAGTTGTCCAAGTAGTGATAAATAGCACTATGTAACTATTGTTTGGCACTGTTTTTTGTATGCCGGGCCTTCACCTGGCCGACCGGGCTGCCAGGCCTACCGGGCCTTGAATCGGGGCTCGCTTGAAACTTGCACCACGAAAATTGAAACTTTAAAGATTCGGTAATGACCCTGTGACCAGACCCAAAATGGCCCACTAAAATTGCTGACCCAGACCCAAAGTGACCCATAGGAAGCTTGACCCAGACCCACCCTGACCCAAAGGTAGTGCTGTTTCAGTAGCCGATTTTAGTTTCAGTTTCAGTTTCAGTCGGTGGTTCGAAATAGTTTCAGTTTCAGTCGGCGGACCAAAATAGTTTGTTTCAGTTTAAGTTTCAGTCGGCAACGTAAAATAATTTCAGTTTCAGTTTCAGTTCATTTTAAAAACAACGGTTTCAGCTCTCTGAGTTAATATAAAGCACAATTTAATGTTTATTCAGCCTCTCTTACAGCAGTGTTAACAGAATCGAAGCTCAAAACTTTACAAATTTCAAGATTTAAGGAAAGACTGAAACTAGTTTCAGTCTGAGTTTCAGTCTTTTACCCAATATAGTTTCAGTTTCAGTTTCAGTTTCCGTTTCAGTTTCAGTTTCCATTTCAGTTTCAGTTTCAGTCGACTGCCCAAAAATGTTTCAGTTTCAGTGGACTGCCCAAAAATGTTTCAGTTTCAGGTCTCTTCTCAAAATAGTTTCAGTTTCAGTCTCGGTGACTGAAACTGAAACCTGTACAAACTGAAACCTAGTTTTAGTTTCAGTTTCAGTGACTGAAACATCACTCACTGAAACTGAAACCTAGTTTCAGTTTCAGTTTCAGCAAGAGTACATAATAGTGCTGGGACCGGTTCCAAAAGAACCGGTAGAACCGGAACCGGAACCGGAACCGGAGCCGGTAGGATTTTTAGAACCGGAACCGGGACCGGAACCGGAACCGGTGGCTTTTAGAACCGGCCGCTTCTAGTGTTAATTTTGGCTGTTTGAAACTTCAATCAAGGTTTATTTTGTAAAATTTTAAAATTTTCTTATGAATTTGAATTTAGTATTTGGAATTTAACTTTATTTTGGTACTTCTATTTAGATATGAAATTTTGTTTTTGAATGTTGTGCAAATGGCAGAAGATTTGATATCAATTTTGCGATGTCTTTAATAACAGTTTTCAGTCAATGTTTTAAGTTTTCTGAAAAGGTTATAGAAAAAGAAAAACTAAGGTGTATTCAGTGTTTACTCTTCTCTAAGGATGACAAAGGTAAGCATTAAGGATTTGATGCTTTACGGCAACTCTTTCAGCTTTAGCTGTTGCGTCTGCAATTTTTGTGTGCAAACTTCAACTGAAGCAAACCAGTATACTGAAGGCGCAACTCCAGATTAATGGTGAAGCTGAGCAACATTATCCCTGAGGTACCGTTCTTATTTAATTAATAGCAATTATACAACTCTTTTGCACTTTTCCTATGTAAAGACTGTGCATATAAATCAGATAATGCACAGTGCAGCGTGCGTATAACTGAGTTATACGCACGCTGCACGCTGGGAGGCCGGTCCCTAATCTAAATTGCTTTAGCATACAGTTGCCTGCATGCTATAGCAGTGTGTACAGCAGAGCTCCAACTTAGACAGCTCTGCTGCACACCAAAAAGTAGGCCTCCCAGCCATGGCAAGCAACACAATGTTGCTGCCACTTCATGTTGAAATTTGTCTAAACTTAGCTGCCAGCTGCAACATAAATGAGTAAGGTTTCATCAATTAAGGAGAGATTGAATCGTTGTATAAGTACTTTACAACACACCTTAGCGTTGTTCACTAATTTCTACTGCGTACGTCGTGTGGGAAGCCCTCGTGCGTGGCACTCGTGCGCTTCGCGCACTCGTGCCCCACACTCGGAGCTTCCCACACGTCGTGCGTATAAATCAGTGAATGCACGCTAAGGTGTGCTATAAAGTATACTTGGCTAGCGGTGCCGAAAAAGAATGCCTTTGATGGTCTATTAAAAATTTTCATATTTCATAGTCATATTTTAGTACTTTTTGCTTATATATAGGTTTAGGATTTGATAGGGAATAGCGCTCTTTTGTTACAAATTTGTTTATTTCAGCTACAAAAATTAAAACAAATTCTAATATATAAAATAAAAACTTAGCAGGTTGATTTTATTTATTGTGAAATAGCTTAGTTCAAATTTGCTGTGCTGTAACCCCCGTGCCTCCATCCAAGTTGTGAAGCACGATGTGCACTGTGCTTCACAACTGCATTTGTGAAGCACGCTGTGCCGTGCTTCACAACTAGTTGTGAAGCACGCTGAAGCAGATGCACTCTGTAGAGTTGGAATGTAAGAAATGAAATTGTCACTACACCACCAGAGACCCGAAAAATTCTGTCTTCGACTGGGATTCGAACCCACGACTTTCGGTTAGTCCGACGCTCTCCCAACTGAGCTATCGAGGCTTCAGACATACAAAGCTAGAAGGAGTTTGTATCCAAAAACTGAAGTAATAAATGAATAATGTGCTTTACGTACAACGCGGACAAACACATGACCCAGGGCGAGGAACACTCTGGTGTGCTGCCTGCCAAGTCTAATTCAAATTTCCGGTATTTTAAATTTGAACTAAGCTATTTCACAACTAAGTTGTTGCACAATTTCTCGCGCACCATCTAATTTACGGACACGCCAAGCAAAACTGCAAGGGGTTGTGAAACCCGAGTGTTTCGGAAAGCTTAGCACTCGAATTCTTTTGTGGTACTCGGGCTCCGCTTCGCTCCGCCCTCGTACCACAAAAAAATTCTCGTGCAAGCTTTCACGAAACACTCGGGTTTGTAATGCACTCGCTTCGCTCGTGCATCACAACCCCTCGCAGTTTCGCTTAGCGTGCCTGTAAATCAGCTAGTGCACTCTATGTTGTGCAACAACCTATACTTGTAACATACAATTTTTGGTTTCAAAGGTATGAAGTTAGTTGTACCTGTTTGCTGCATAAGTGCTCGAAAAGTTTTAATTCTCGTTCAACGATTTTCCCCAATGTTTCCTGCTATAGTTTTCGATCTCATAAAATCTTCGACCCCGATATGAGATTAGCTGCTTTTTCAATGATTAAGCTTTGTAATGTTGTAACTGTAGCTGTTGGATCGATAAGCAAATTTTATTGGACTGCTTGAAATTGATCTAGGAAAGTTCTGTGCGACGTTCGCTTTCTGGAGGGCAGTAGCTAAATGTTTATCTAGATTGAGAATACTTAGTATTTATCTAGATTGAGAATACTTAGTATTTATCTAGATTGAGAATACTTAGTATTTTGGTAAGTTCTGGCAGCTGAAATTTCCCCAACATTATTGGTAAAAATGAAACAGACCATATCTTTTTCACAGTAAATATTTGTATATAAATAGTAAAAGGTAAGCAAAAACACTTTTTAAAAACACGTTCATAGCTTTGTGCAGTTAAATATATTAAGTTTTTATAGCAATTGTCAAAAAATAAAAAATCGTGTGATTTTAGCTTTTTTATCAAAAAATACCAATTGGAACCGGAACCGGTAGCTGGAACCGGAACCGGAACCGGAACCGGAACCGGTAGTCAAGAACCGGAACCGGAACCGGTTTCAAAAATCGGAACCGGTCCCAGCACTAAAGAGTATGACAGCAGTCATATTCTATGTATTATAAGCGTGACACATCCTCTGCACGCTAACGGCTGACCCCCCCGCAAATTGGACCCTTCACTTCAAACAATTTTGGCCGCTATGAATGTGTTCTAAAGCTCGAAACAGACACAAAACTCGCTCACGTAGTGCTTGTGTTTTCGAGCTTTAACACACAAGCTCAGAGCGAGTGAGCGTACCCCCGTTTCGACTGGGTACTAATTTGCGGGGGGGGGTCACTGGGGTCCAATTTGCGGGGGGGGTCAGCCGTTAGCGTGCAGAGGATGTGCAAGCTGATAATACATAGAGTATGCCAGCTTATGTACTCTTGGTTTCAGTGACTGAAACATCACTACTCAAAGGTTTCCCAAAATTAGTGACCCAAGAGCAAGACCCAGTGACCCAAGCAAAACAGCGATCCAAACGACCCATGACCCAATGACTCATGACCCAGTTTCCATCCCTGGTTAGAGGAGTAACAGAACAGTGAGTTGCACAAACGAATCCGGACCTCTAGCGCACTGCGCTGATGGCCGGAATTAAATGCAAACCAGCAGATGAGTTTACATAAACGGTGCCTGGTTTACTCCTAGTGCTCCTTACACGTCAAATGGTTTGCTAAAGTCTGACCAAATGTAGAAAGCGAAATTGTTTCTTTATATATATCTCAAAACCGCTTCAATATAGCTACCATAAAGTTTTGCCGCGTTTTCGACTTTGACAGCCTACTACTAGTGACTCGCTCAGTGGAATTTTTTCGATTAGATTCTCAGGACCGCCTAGGCGTCAGCTTTGACCTGATCTATGTAATATTTCAAAGTTTGAAAGTAGATTTTTTCGAAAAATAAATATATACTATTTGACCCAAAATTTCGGCATAGCGATTCTAGCAAAAGTTAGTAAACTAGCACAATCATAAAGTTCAACCTGAGGTGAATCCAACGATAGAACGTCTTCGTGGCTACGACTTATATAGCGTCCGCAATGATTTTTCTCAAACAATTTCCCTTATTACAGGTGGTTTTTCTTGCAAGTGGTTCAACATCGTTGTGGTTCATCTTGTGTACCGAAAGATGCTGCTCTCCGCGGACAATAAAAGAGTCAAGAAGCGGAGAAGCGAAGACCAAGGACAGAAAGCAAGGTCCCCAGTATTGTTTAAAAATTAATTACTGGCACAATATAAGCCGTAGCTACGAAAAGTTTATATCGTTGGATTCACCTCAGATTGAACTTTGTGATTCTGGGCTTTTTTGCTCACTTTTGCCAGAATCGCTGTGGCGAAATTTTGGGTCAAAATGTGGTATTTTTCGAAAAATCTACCTTCAAATTTTGAAATATATACCACATATTACCAGGTCAAAGCTGACGCCTAGGCAGTCCAAAAAATCTGAAAATCGAGAAATTTTTCTACTGAGCGAGTCAAGAGTAGTGGCCAATCAAAGTCGGAAAAGCGGCAAAGATCAAAGGATTTTGAAAATCGGAAAATTAATTTTGTGTGTAGGACTTTCAGGCATGGGGAAACATTTCCTGAAAAAAATCGCGGTGGCGGTAGTACCATATACCAATCTTCCTGACATATAAAAGCGACATCCTTTGAAATCACACGGGAAATTAAAAAATTTTCGGGAAAAGAAAGATCTCATCGATCCGGTTCAGAAAATATTGTACTTTATGGTAGCTATCTTGCAGCTTTTTGAGATACATATAAAGAAAACAATATCGCTTTCTACATTTTTGGTCAGACTTTAGTACATATAAAGAAAACAATATCGCTTTCTACATTTTTGGTCAGACTTTAGTTGCTCCCTCCCACAGCTCTCTCCTCCTCCCAGGTCCCAAAGAGCATCACATCAAAGCCACTTGCATAAAAGTTCTTGGTCTTGTAGACAAGCCAAGTTCGGTAGGTTAGCAGTGGAAAAGGCTCTATGGAGGGCCCTTTTGCGCAGGGAGCTATACGAGATAAGATTAAAAATTAACTAAATCCTTTTAGCGCACAGGCTAATATTTTAAGCTTGCTTCCAGAGTTAAGCGAATTAAAAATTTTCACTCGGCCAAGAAAAGGACCCTGGATGGAAACTGGGTAATGGGTCATGGATTAAAATGGTTTAAACTCGTATGGTCAAAGGGAGTCTGGCTGGGTCAAATTTCCTTGTGTCACTTCGGGCTATAAAGATATATGTTTATAAAGATATCTTTAAACAAGCAGGCCCCTGAAAAGGGCATTATTCCTTCCTAGCGTTAAGAACTTTTCAGCGCCACTGTTTGGCTCTCAGACTTCGCATGAAATATACTCTCTTGTTCAAATTGACTTGTCACATAAAATTGCACATGCGTTGATCTCAAATATCAACCTAATTTGCATATCCTGCTGCTCCAAAAAAATCCCCTAAGCTAGGCCATGTGCTAAAGATAGGCCTACAAAATCGAATTCTTCCATAAACAACGTTGTAATACCATTTTCCGAAATAATAATTCTGTCTCCAGACGGAATAAAAAGTTGAAATTTGGTGTGTAGGACCTTCAGGCACGGGGAAACTTTTCCTGAAAAAATGGTGGTAATACCATGTGCCAATCTTTCTGTACATATTTCAATTTCACGGGAAATTTCAAGAAAACTTAGCATGTTTAGTGGGTGATTTTGGTCTTGCCAAATCCTCAAATTGAAGCTACAATTCGCGACTTTGGTTTATTCAATAATTTAGTTTAATAGGTACGTTCCATGTTGAAACTACAGCAATATTTGTTTCTACAGAAGTGCTCCTGTGCTGTATTTTTCGTACTTTCCACAAAAACTAACTTGTATTTATCGGAGCTTGAAATCGTAACGTATTCAGTAGAGTTTCCCTTCCGTCATATAATAAACCAATATATTCTTTAATTCGAAGCAAAACGAATTTTCAACTGTTACAAAATAAACCTGTGATTTTTAATGGATTGGACCCGTATTCTTACAGAAGAGCAAGTGCAGACTGCAGAGGAAGGTGGCCATCCTCAAAGTGTTCTGTCTTCCAACAAGAAACTTTCAAAAGTTGCGACCGACTAAAACCTCTCGTGTCCTATACTATACCTACAATACAAGCTTCTGCTGTAATACATACCAACCGGTTGAACACCAGGGCCCTGTTGCACCAACTTTTTATCAGTAATCAGTAATCAGCAAGTTATTTTCCGTTGCACAAGACTACTGACTACTGATTGCTGATTACTGATTACTGATTACACGAGAAATACACGTCTTCATATACGTTTACTGATTACTGATTACATGAGAAATGGACGTCCATACATTTACTGATTTCGTAGGAAATATGGCTGATTGTGACATATTGCTGGCCCAGAAACTCAACAGAAAAAAGGAAGTTTATTTTTAATTTTTGTAGCTTGTCCATTTTTATTTGTTTTAGTGCTAACTGTACTTTTTTTGCTACGGACTCATCCACCAGCAACTAGTGCACTACATGAGGCCTATACGGTGTTGCTCTCCGCAGTCCTTTGAAAGTGGACAAGAAGCGGAGATGCGAAGACCACGGATAGAAAATGTGATCCCCAAGCCAAGTCGGTGTGCGGTTATTGGCCAATGGCCGCAGTCACACCCAAGGCAAACGACGTTGACTGTCAGCAACACCCTTTGCACCCCGCATACCTCAAGTGACTAAGATGGCTGAAACCTAGCTGGGCCTACTCGGAAAGCCTGGGGACAAAAAAGGCTGCAGAAGCAAGGTTCGAAGGGTGAGAGCCGAGTCTGAAGATAGGAAAGAAGGAAAGTCCACTTCTTTGACCAAATTTTAAAGTAAATACGTATATACAAGCAAACCCTCTACGCAGAAACCACTTCAGTGGAATCGCCGCGGACCGTGCCTTAAGACTCCGGAATTTCGCAACTGCTTAAACCAGAACAATACTTACAAAAACCTTTTTGACTGAAAAGTACCAACCTGTATTTCCTGGATACTTGTTACCGTATGGACAGACATACCCATGGAGGTGGACTTTTGTTTTTGATTGATTCAAAAACACCAGTCATATGGTACATCAGGAAGCTGTCAGTAGTCAAGAGATCCAAGTCGTGCAAATTTCCCTCCACTCCAACTCTGCCATGACACATTCCGCGCGGGGGCCTGTCGGAGGAAGCGGCCGCCGTAAAGGTCCATTCACTTTCCAGCTGCTGCAAAGAAATCGATAGCCCCCCGTAGACGTGCCTTATCCCCTTATCTCCTTTTTAAGTTCTCTTTAACTTTGCTTTGCCTAAACGTTAACTTTTCAATAATATTAATTAATTAATTAATTTTCAATAATAATCACAATATTGAGTAAAATTCAATGGGTGTCGATGAAATTCAAGAGTTTGTGGCAGCAGCGGGCTGGATGGTAATGAGAATAGAACCAATTCAAAATAAACAGCTCATATTATAGTAAACAATAAAATTAATGTAAAAATTGAAACCACAAACCATACTAACAGGTCTGCGTAAAAAAAGTGCTTGTTCCCATAACGGGAACAGTGGGCAAAAACGGGTTAAAGCCGGGCCAAGGAGCGTTCCCTGGACTCCAGGCCGGACAATTGCTTATCGGAACAGCCGTAGGTCAAGCAGGCTTGGGGACTTGGCCGTTTAACGGCAGTTGTTGCAAGAACAAAGAGTTGATAATAGAAAGAGTAAGACACTCAGCAGCTCTTCCTAAGCTTGCAATATTATGCTCGAAACAATAAGGCAGAAATCTCGGGGCTTCTCAGCGCAGAGTTGGAAGTGGGTCTTAATTTCGTGTCCCGCGGGTACCCGCGACCCGTGGACCCCTGACCCGCGACCCACGACCCGCGACCCACTGAGATTTCGTCGACCCACTTGACCCACTTCTTAAATTTGAACATTTTTGCATATTTACGTACTCTATAGCATGCATCGAGCAAAATTAACGCTTTAAAATGTATATAGTGAGGTATTAAAACTATCAAACAAAAATTTGGCGTTCACAGCTACCTGCATCGGATTTCATCTTCGTTTTCGTTAGTTCTGAGGATGGTATGCTATCACAAAAGTGTTGGGACCTCGATCGGTTAGTAGAAGCAGTATTTAGGCAAAGATTTCAAGACAGTGTATCAACTATTTTCGTGTAGTAATTTCGTAAAAGTTTAGTTCATTCCTGTTTATTTTTTGCAACTAAATAGCAACTAATTGCATTTGCATAACACTGTCCACTCCTAACATATGATATGATAGCAAACATATGATAGCAAACTACCATTTTAGCAGAATATTTAAATCATTAGAAATTAGGAATGATTATCACTCTTTGAACTATGCGAAATTACAAGCTTGGCATTATATAATTATTTATTGGAAACAGCTTACGCTCTTTACGGAAAGATTTACAGGCTGTTGTAGCTATAAACAAATTTTCGGTTAATCAATGCACTATGCAGAAGCATTAAAGACTTTGTGTGACAATAAAATATTTATGCCAACGACTATGTCCGAGAGATAGTACTGAAATACTTTTAACTAAAACAAAATAGACAAATAGAAATAAATAATTTTATCATAAAAGCAATATTATAATGTATAAAGAGTAGACATACAAAAGAGCCAAAAGTTAGAGAACATTTGAAAATTTAACATAAATTGTAAATTTTCCGGTGTAATTAGCTCAAAATTTAGAGTAAAGATTGTATGCACAAAAATAACTCTTGACCCACTCTGACCCGCGGGTACCCACTGACCTGAAAGTCGACCCGCGGGTACCCACGAATCGCGGGTACCCGCGGGTACCCGTGACCCACTTCCAACTAGTGTTGTGCACCGGCCCAGTCTAGGCCGGCCGGCTGGCCGGTGACCGGCCGGCCCAGGTACAGAGTGGGCCGGCCGGCCGGCTGGCCGGCGGCCGGAGAACAGGCAGCCGGCCAGCCGCCAGGTGACAGGCCGGCCGGTCAGACACAGGCCGGCCGGCCGGCCGATCAAATGTGAAGCGACAGACCGGCCGGCCAGTGACAATTTCTGCAGCATATCGAATTAAAATTGCTAAAATCTGCCTTGAAAACTATCAAAAATCTTAATTTTTATTTGTATTTTGGATAAGTCTGCGAAAATTTGCACCGGCCGGCCGGGCGGCGGCCGCCGGCCGGTGAAGGCCGACGGCCGGCCGGCCCGTGAAGGCCGGTGTACCGGCCGGCGGGCCGGCCGTTGTTGGGCCGGCGGCCACCGGCCGGCCGGCCGGTTCTGGGCCGGCGGCCACCGGCCTGCCGGCGTCGCAAGCTGGGCCGGCCGGCCCACGAAAAATTGGGCCGGTGAACAACACTACTTCCAACTCTGTCTCAGCGTGTACAACGCGGGCATTTTTGCTAGCTCAAGTTATAGCATTTTTTTTGAGAAGGGCTGTTAGCATTTAATTAGGCAAAAACACACGTTTTTGGAAAACGTCAGCGATGTATGTTTACACCTACACGCTGAGAAGACCTCCCACGAGATTTTGCCCATGTTTCGAGCATATTGCAAGTTTATTCTATTAGGAGAGCTGAGAGTCTCACTCTTCCTATTATAAACTCTTGCAAGAACTGAAGTGCTCAGCATCATCAAATAATTCAAATCCAGTGAAATTTTGCCCTCAAACCTCGAGAAATTGGAGGGGTCTGGGGCAACACTCCAGAATTTGAAGTTTTTGAGAATGTCAATATCAAAAACTTGCTATGGAAAGATTTGAAAAATAAAACGTAAGCAGTTTAATATCTTTTACAATGGGTCTCCGCGATAGACAAAATTTTCCTTTAAGTCTAGTTAAGGGGATATTTAAAAAAATTTAAAATCTTCTGCAAGTTCAAAAGTTCTTTAGTTGTTCAAAAAAGTTCAAAACTGAAAACCTTTTAAGTTTTAAAAATTTCTGAATGATTAAGGCTCAGCTAGTGCCTAGTACCCATTATATGAACGCATTTGGCTCACCCTATATCCACCAACCAAACCACTTTGCAATGAGGGCGGGTCGTAGAAAAGATCCCTGAATTATTGCCGTTAGCAAAGTTAGGACAGGGCCTGACCAACTATTGGCAACGGCAAAAGTAAACATTAATTTATTTCTAAACAAAAATATATAAACGATAGCAAAAGGAATGAATAAATCTAAATCTAACACCGTACAGTAATATAGATCTGAAACAGGTAATAATTAGGTTATTACCTAAGGCAGGAACATATATTTCACACATTTTCATACAGGAGTACTTGAAAAGTTTTTGTATACACTAAAATTATTTCAATTTACAAAACACTGGAAATTAAAACTTTTCCAGTTCCTTAAAACTTCCTTAAAACTTTTGTTTAGGCAAACGAATTTAAGGAGATTTTCAGGCTGGATAACATGGCAAAAAATACATAAATCTAAAACCAAACGGTTACATACAAATCAAAAACCATCAACTGAATTAAAGTTCCAACATTAAAATTACAGTTAACGTGCAGTTTGAAATAACATTACACTATAGTGTAGGTATTTTAAAGTTATCAAACATAAAGATGAAAGAAAGATAGGCACTAACAAAACGGATCAATTTAGCTACATACAATATATTAATATTCTATAAGTAGCATAGCATAGCTTTCGTCAGCATAAATATACATTCTTACTCGTGTTAATTAGAAACCCATACATTACATACATTAATGTAAAATTGGAATAGGGTTAACCAAAACACAAAAAGGCCTTTTACACTGACAGACTTAAGATCAAGAAAAAGTTTAAATGAGTTAGTTATCTGCATTAATTGAATCAAAATTTGCTGTGATTTGCTTTGTTACAAAAAACGGCAGCACCTGCCCAAAGGCAGCGAAACTGACGGAACACACCAAAATTCGAACTTTAGGTAAAACAAGTTTTTCAAAAATAATCTTGGAGCTTCTTGGACACAAAAATTGAACTTTGCCAAACTAGAACTTGTGCATAACACTAAAACTGTACACTAAACAGCAACGCCTTTCCCACAAAGTATTTTTATTCCGTGTTTCAATAATCATTTCCACAGCTGTTTTAAAATTATTAATTTCCCCAAAACTTCTACTACACACATCTCCTCCACCCTTCCAATCAATTAGTATGCAAAATATCGATCAGGAGTAAAGCCCAGTTTATCCAGATTCGGTTTACAGGCCAAGTCGATCATGGGAGGAGGGCCGCACATTAGGATCAGAGTGTCCGGAGAGGGGGCGGGCAGATGATCACGTATCATATCAGCACTGATAAAGCCAGAACTATAGGACCAATCTAAAAACAGCCAGGGAGTGGTTACAATCCAAATGATAGGAAAAACTGCTAATATCTAATTAAAACCAAGAGTACATGCTTGTGTCTGAAAGCTCGAAAACACTAGCAATGCGTGCACAAATTTTGTCTGTATCGAGTCTTAGAATACACGCATGTTTGTTTGACCCACTATAGACAAGAGTTTATAATACCAAGAGTAAGACATTCAGCTCTTCCTAATAGAATAAGCTTGGAAGATGCTCGAAACATAAATGGTGATTTCATAGTCCCAGTCACCTCTAGACGCGCGTAGACGCACGTCGACGTGCGTAGACGCGCGTCGAAGCGCGTCAACGCGCTACACTGCCATGTCACATTTGGAGGCGTCGACGCGCTACACGGCCATGTCACATTTGGAGGCGTCGACGCGCTACACTGCCATGTCACATTTGGAGGCGTCGACGCGTTACACTGCCATGTCACATTTGGAGGCGTCGACGCGCGTTGACGCACGTCGACGCCTCCAAACGTGACATCACGTCCTGGTGCTGTGCTAGCACTGGAAGCGTCGACGCGCGTAGACGTGCGTCGGCGCGCGTCAACGCGCCCATTTGTAGCATGCCAGTTTACGCGCATCGACGCACGTCGACGCGCGTTGATGCGCGCAAAATGATATTGACGTTTGTAGACGCGCGTAGACGCGCGTCGCCGCGCGTACAACTGCGTTCGCGACTATGAAGGCACCTTAAGCCCGAAATCTCGGGGGGGGGGGCTTCTCAGCGTGTAAGCATACAACGCTGACATTTTTTAAAAACGGGCGTTTTCGGCAAACTAAATACTATAACTTGAGCTAGGAAAATCGTACAACCATAAGTTTTATATCATTAATATGTTGCTTAGAATGAGATCTTTTTAACGATGATATAAAAACTATATAGTTCGGTTTAGGCAATCCCTCATAAGTTCAGCAACAACGTAAGGCATTTCGAAGAAATGATGAAATTCCTAGAATTTTCCTGGCAAGGATGCTTTATTGCCGGTTTTGTAAGAGATTACCAAAATCGAACTATATAATTATATCGTTAAAAATATCTCATTCTACGCAACATATAAAAATTATTGCTGTACGATTTTCCTAGCTCAAGTTATAGTATTTAATTTGTCGAAAACGCCCGTTTTTAAAAAATGTCAGCGTTGTATGTTTACATGCTGAGAAGCCCCCGCCCTCGAGATTTCGGCCTTAATGTTTCGATTCGAGAGCATCTTGCAAGCTTATTCTATTAGGAAGAGCTGAGTGTCTTACTCTTGGTATTATAAACTCTTGCTATAAGGTATATACACTTTGCGGGAGGGGGAGTAAGCCGTTAGCATGCAGAGGATGTGTCATGCTTATAATGCATAGAGTTTCGCTGTTGCCATATTCTTATGTAATTTGCCTCTACAAAAATTTCTCCCCACAAAACATTTGTAACGTTTGCACTAAAAACTTCACTTCTAATTGTGTCGCTTAATTACACTCTTGGTTACTTACGTTAACCATAAGCATAGATTAAACTTATTATGGAACGCATCAAAACAATTTAAAAGCAAAGCCTATGTACCTAAAAAGGAGAACCTAAATAGCTTAGATCGCGAGACTTTGCTAAAACTGTGTAGTGCAACTATTATTCAAAATTCAAAAGTCTACGTTTTTTCAATTTTTACTGTCCACATACCAGCCGGAGGGCGATCCAAAGTATACCACAACTTAAATCTATCCGGGTGCTCCTTCGCGGCTTGTTCCAATTCCGGGCGCAACAGGATGTCGTTTTCGGTCTGAAAGGAAAGAAGTATCACTGTTACCGTAACTTTCTTTCTAAGACACAATTTCTGAAAAAGTTGACATCAGGGGTCGACGTTATCCATGCCAAAACCCAGATTAGGTCGCTAACCCGGGTTTACTTTATGTGTTAAAGATGGCCAAGTTAAACGGGTTTGCGAGTAAACCAGAGTTTGACGTTGATAACATTGGCCCCTGATCGCACAGTATCAAGAGTACATAATGATAATAGTATTCCACTAGATATGCTTTATAAGAGCGAAAAACGTTAAATGTTAAATTCTATAGAGACCTAGAGTCACGGTTATGTTCACAAAAAACTTAAACTACTTAACTTAAACGACTTTATGTAAACTACTTAAACTTCTTAAAAAAATTCGTTTCATAAATAAACGGCTTAAACTACTTAAACTACTTAAACGACTTAATGGCTTAAACGGCTTAACTTAAACTCCTTAATTTAAGTAGTTTAAGGTGCTGGTATCGCTTTGTGTAAATTCGACCCTACAAGCTTCAATTCTTTGTGAAAGTGGATGAAACTTTCCAAATACATTATTTTCGTGCTCTTTAACATTCTGGGACCAGTCCCGGATTTTTAGGTGTAAAGATAAGAGTTTTGGTTTTTGCCCTTATTCTCTCAGTACATGGTCTCCACACCGGATTGGTTGTTATGGCTGGAAAGAGGGTGCGAAAATGAACATTTTTGCTTTTACAACTTTTGAGCTACTTCGATTGGTTAAGGCAGTATAAGCCAAAAACGATTTTTGGGGTCAAAAAATGGCCATTTTTGAAGAAATCAGTTTTTTCAAAATTACTGCCAAATCTTACATACAATTTCGTCTTATGTATACTCAATCGATACATCCTCCAATTGCGCATTTTATCAATACCTATTCGCTGGAGTTCGTTGCATTAAGCTAGAGAATTCGCCGAAAAACCATTTTGGCAAAATTGCGATTATTTTGTTTTGAACATCGATTTCTCAAAAACTACTCAATGGATTCACGTGGTTTTTGGCTGGATGAAAATTCGCCCTATTGCGGAGGGACATTTTTCTTGGTTTGAGCTAAAACGTCTCCAGTTGTGAGAAAACTGAATAGAAAGTTGCGAAATTTCGTGTCATCGCGCATTTGCCGGATTTTCTGGAGTACTGAGACTTGTTCAGCCAAATCCAAAAAATGTCCCTCGGCCCACATGTCTTTCATATCATGGCACAAGAAGAAATTTTGGCCGATTCTACAGTTTTGAGAAATCGATGTTCAAAAATTTTTGGTCCATATTCAGTCGTCAGATGTAAGCATGTCGGAAATTTTTTGCTATTTTCTTGCTAATTTTGCTAGTTTCATAAGCTCATATTAATGTACAGATTATAAGCTTTAAAACGATGTATAAAGCTCTTTCCAACTCCAAAAATTGCAAAAGTTATAGGGTTTCGAAAAATCACCAAAAAAGCACTGCACAAAAGGATACCAGCACCTTAAGTCGTTTAAGTCCTTAAAATGAAACGAAGTTTTAAGAAGTTTAAGTTAAGTAGTTTAAGTTAAGTCGTTTCGTCTAAGCCTACTTTTAATGAAATTAATTTAATTTTGCCATCAAACAAGGGCTGTGCCAGCTAGTGAAGCGGGCTTCAGATTCCGGCCTGCCCGAGCTTTGATCGAGTTAAAATTTATTGTTGTGCTGGTTCGGGTTCGCGTATTCTTGGCTTGAAAAGCTAATTTATCGATGAAATTCAGTCAAATTTGCTACAGTAACTTCAGTTAGGCTGGAAAACATTTCAGAAAAGTCGCGGCTTGAGAATATGTGTATTGTAGAAATTAGCGTTTATCCGCCATAACTATTTTTTCTTAAAATGCTGGAGTAGGATGACAACTAAGATTCAAGCGTTTAAGTTATGAAACGTTTAAAATGGTCATTCAAACGTGTATTCTTTCGTTTAAGTCGTTTAAACTCCGCAAATCACGCGGCTTAAAAATAGCTGTTTTTGAACTGCGTTTAAGCGGTTTACTTAAACTACTTATTTTTAGTACTATTTTTAGCATATTTTTCGAAAAATTCCCCCAAGAAAAAATTCCTAGAATAAGCCAAGCCACCCACAGTCAACCAGCCAACCTGATTAGCATAGAGTAGGCTTAGCTCCGTCCTATCATTAGAATGCTTCAGAACTTCTGTGATCAGTTGCAACATTGGAGTTAGTCCTGCAAAATAAGCGAAGCATGCACTCTTGGAAAAGCAAAACCTTTATATACAGGACAAGTTAAACTTGTACACAGATTAGCTTACAAATGATTCCTAGGACGAATGCAACAATTTACCGAAAAAATCAGTCACAGTATAATACTTAATTCTCGTTAATTAGACAAATTAATTAGTTAATTAGTTAATTAATTATGGACCGTATAACTACCGGTTCCTCCAGCAATCAGACCCACGCGTTTCGCAGTCTTGGTCACAGGCGGCTCCTTCTTGCTTGGTCGTATGGCAAATTTTCCTGTAAAAATTAATCCAGACAATTAAGAATCAATTACTTCAATGTTTATGTGCTTGAATGTAATCAACAATAAATTAAACAAATAGACCAACACTATTGCTTAACGAATGGTAACAGCAGCTCGGCCAGTCAACCAAACGTCAAAGAATTCATTTTCTCTTTAACACAGACGCAGGCAAGTACTCCACAACGGAAGGTAGTTAGTCAGTTAGTTAAAATTCACTGCCCACCCGCTAGCTGGAGTGTTTCATAAAAATGCTCTCGAGTTTTCAAGTCTAGCAGCTAGGGTTGGTTTTTTTCCGGAAAAAAAGATTGCCGGAAAAAACCTTTTTCCGGTTTTTTTCCATTTTTTCCATTTTTTCCGGTCACTCCAAAATTACACAATGTGCTAAAAGTTACGTTATTTCATGTTTTTGCATGCACAGAAGCAGTTTTCACGATATTTAGTAGCCCCATAGAGGTAATGCAATGACACAAGCACTTAGAAAGGTTCCAGTAGTAATTATAGGAATCAAATATTTTCAGAGGGTGACGCTGTAAAGCAAAGGACAGGTGACTTCTATATACCTTGGCGGTTATACCAGACCTAGTTTGTGGTTTTCGTAGGTAACGCGCTTCGTAAAGTAAACAATTCCAGATATTTTAACAGTTTTGGTTGAACACTAGACTGTTAGGTATGGAATTATTAACTCTACCTGAGTTATGCAATCATTTTCACATTTCAAGGGAAAAATGTCAAATCCCAAAATTAGCTCAAATTCATGCATATCGTATTTCTACCTCATTAAACACTGTTTTTGATAGTTTCCTAATGTTCTGAGGTCATAAATTAAGTTTCAGAACATGCCCCGAATATTTTTTCATTTTTTCCGATGCGTCGAAAAAACCCAAATACAATTTCGTCAGATTTAATATACCCCCACCTACTATTACCCACAGAAAAGATTTAAATAGTGTGAAATTGCTGGAAAAGCTCAGAAAACATGATATTTCATTGTAAAAATCGTCAAAATAACGTTAGGAATATTTTTCCATTTTTTTCCACCCCATCGGAAAAAAATAGAAAAAAACGGAAAAACCTTTTTTCCAGTCCTTTTTTTCCGCGCCCATCCCTACTAGCAGCTAAACTACGCTGGAATTTCTCGAGAACCGCAAGTAGCACTGAAAGTCACGCTGAAAGCGTTCTCGAGTTGTCGAGTCAAGTTCTCTGGTCGATTGCGACCGGAAAAATTTTTGCCAATTATATATATACTTGAGACATAAACGACAAATTTTCTAAAATCTAAATTACTAAATTTTTCCTTCCTGCATTAAAATTTACATAGCTGACTCAATAAATCACCATAAAATTGTCCGTGGACACATTTATAACTTTTACTACAGAAGAGGTTGTTGTCACTGAAAACAGACTACTCGAGAACTCGAGAAGGTTACATATGAAACTGACCCCTCAACTAAGGCTGATAACTCCAACTGGGCCTGGGTTATCCACATTAGATCTAAGAAGCTTAACTTGAAGTGTCAACCCCTACCCTCCTCCCACTTTTATGTGCCGGCAAACTGCCATTATGTCGTCAGAAAGTGGGTAGTGTACCTATTTTAGAAGTGTTGAGTTTGAAGAGACAGACAAGTTCGTAAGTGTTGCAGTCAGTGACCCACCTCATTACAGTGTGTTATAAAAACTAGTGATGACTGATGAGCACTGGATATCCAGATAATTTTATATCCGCAAATAGCCCATTCGAGAGAAATAACCGGATATCATTTATCCGTTTACTTACATTAAAAACAAAGTAATGAAAATTTAGCAAAATTTTGACAAAAATTTCAAAATGTCGAAAATATTTTTCAAATATTTCTCTAAAGTGTTTCAGCTAGAAAAAAGATAGTAGACTGGTCTGGACTGGAAATTCACAGCGCTGCGAAAGCATGGCAAAAATTAAAATTTTAACTGTCAAATTGAAAAAATTATCTTAAACCCGAATTTTAATAGCATTTTAAATTTTAATAATCCGTTGACGCAGAACATGCGGAAATCCTGATATGAAAAATATCCGGTGGACATACCCACTAATAAGAACAAGCAGTGATCCATCGTCGCATATAAAATACATACGAGTTTCGTACTGAGAAGTAAATTGAGGAAAACAAATTGCAAACTGTCATTTAGCTACAAAAAACCATCGAACCAAAACAAACCTTTCCCAAGATATATCAGCAGGCCACTGGGGCCTCTAACGTCAATAGTATCGCCAAGTTTCATATCGTTGAGATATTGAGACATTTTTCCGCCTTCCGGAAACTTCGGATGAAAGTTTTTGAAGTAAACCTAAAACCAAACATGAATGTAAGCGTATCAATCTCACTTAGCCATTCTGTCTTTCCCTCATAACATTCATTCATTATTTTTGTGTCCGTTCATAATTTTGTCAAGACTGATAATCAAGAAAAGCTCTAATTAGTGGCTGGTCACATTACGGCAAAGCTGCAATGAACATAAACCCCACCCCCCCCCCCCCCACCCAAACCCCCAAAAAAACCACGGAGAAAAAACGCCCCAATTTTTGTTTTTTTCCTTATAAAAAAATTTCCCCTTTTGGGCGCAAATATATATTCTTTTTACTTTTCGAAAACCCGATGACCCGCCCACTCCCCGAAATTTTGGCATAGCAAAGAAACAAAGGTAAAGGAAAGTTGCACCTGCTAAATTATACTTAAAGCTAATTATTTAATTAATTTTTTTAAAAGAAAGCAAATTCTTTATATATAATCAGTTGTAGAGAGAACCAGGACAAAATAGCCAAATCACCAAAAAATACAGTACAGTACAGTGAGAATACCACAAAAAACTGAAATTAGAAATAAAATAAGAAGTGCTGTATTATGTGAACAAACATTTTTATAAAATTTAGATGACATACTAGGTTAAACGAAGCATTTACTTTTAAAAGACAGACAAATTTTAAATATAATTTTAATTAGTTTTATATAAATTTGTAGGTTTTATTGAAACTGAGCAAAATAATAAAATAGTAAAACAAATGCACTGGTGCTGGATTGGGGTAGGATGGGATTATTGTGATAAAGACAGATTGACACAATTGATCAAAGTCTTTCGGCCCTAATCCCTCAGGCCCTGACCAATCATGAGAGTTAGGTTTGGGGAATGGCCTATTTAATTATAGGCCAGGGCGGGATTAGGACCTTTATACTCATCGTCAGAGAGATCCAGTACTTTATAGTTTAACAATACAGTGTGCAAATAGTTCAGGTACTGGTTAGGCCAAGCCCCTCTTGCGAGGAACCAGAGTATACAGGTCTAAATCCTTCCCTGCTAAACTTGACTGGAGCTTGTCTATTACAACTAGCGTATATTATTACAAAACCATTGTCCAGTATGTATTATTTAGACTTTCAGGACCGAAAACTTAATTTTGCGAACGTGACGGGCGGAAAAGCCCAGTGGGGCAAAGCCCAAGTTAAAAGTGGCAAACGCCTGGCGTAAGCAGAACAAGATAAAAGGTAGAAAAATATAGGGGCACAAGGCCCAAGTTAAAAGGGGCCGAAGCCCAAGTTGAGTGGGGCATAAGCCCAAGTTAAAACAAATACAGCATATAGAAGATAGAAATAAACTGATACAAAGATACAAAATATACAATATAATATACAATGATACAAAGATAACTATACAAAGATACAAAACTGCAGAAAACATAATACAATACTAGAACATTAATTTATTACCTTGAATAAGTCTGATTTATTATGCGGTGTAGATAAGAATTTGTCTCTGACGTCAGGGTTATTCACCGTTGTTTCTCGCAGCATTGATCTAATAAATTTATTAGAGTACCCTCTGTCCTTAAGTGTCGTCTTTAGTTTATACAATTCATCTAAGAAATCTTTAAATTCTGTACTAATTGTAGTTATTCGATTTATCTGACCCTTAATTGTATTTTGTATAATTCTTTTACTTATATAAGACCCGTTCACAGGATATTTATTAATATGGAATGGAAAATCATCACGTTTATCGTATAATTTAGTCACAAATATATTATCTTTTATAGTTATGGTAATATCTAGCACGTTGGCATGTTGATTACTACTATTAACTTTGTTAAGTTCTAATTCCTTAGGATACATTTCATGTTTTACTGTATCGAAGTAATCTCTATCATTGAGTAGGGTAAAATCATCTATATATCTACCTACAATTTTTAACAGTTCGTTATTGACATTATTTTTGTTATTTGCGATATACTCAAATTCCATTTGGTGTAAAACTAAATTTGCTATATTTGGTGCAGCATTACTTCCCATTGGAATTCCGATAGTTTGCTTAAAAGTATAATTACCACAAGTAAAAATTAAGTTATCCAGTAGAAATTTTATATGTTTTAATAACAGTGGATAAGTTAAGGTTTGTTGTGTATTTTTACCATATCCCCAGCGCATTCCAACGTAAGTGGGATGCATTGGGTTTCTCATAGTGGCGAATAATAACTTATCTAGAGATGAAATTATTGTGTCATGTTTTAGGTTAGTGTATAGGGTAGTAAAGTCATACGTGTTAACCGTTTTGGCTTGTTTCATATTATTAATTTTATTAATATTATTCCTAATAGATTCATTATTATCTATTATCCAATAAGGATTACAATTAAAAGCTGGCTTAACTATTTTACCATATCTTTCCCTACTTGATTTAATTAGCGAAAGCGCCTTATCTATAAGAACAGATAGTGGTTTAGTTACAGCATATTTACTAGCGATGATTGTACGGAATTTAATTGGATTTTTATGGAATTTAGGGATAAGATAAATATAAGGAAATGCAGATAAATTTAGATCATCTATTTTATGTTCCTGATAATAACTTTTAATTCTATTAATTAATGACTGCTGTGTGTCTTTTATACGACAATAAGTATTGCTATTTGTCCCATTTATTACACCTAGTTCGTTAAGTAATAGGTAAATATAATACTGTTTACAAATAATGGCTATATTCTGATTTGCTTTATCTACCGGACAAAACACATATTGTTGATGCAAGTTTTGCATATTTTTCTTAAATTCCTTAATATTAAAATTAGTGTCTGTAGTATGATTATAAATGGTGTTGAGTTTGGATGTAATATTAGTAAGTACTATTTCCATCCAATTACTTAATGCATATAAATCCCATTTATATTTCCTATGAAGCTTGTTTACATAATTTATTAAAGACGATTTTACGGATTCAATAATGACTTGTTTAGGTCGATGTCTACGTGTTCTAAATTTAGGTCCATAATTAATAACTTGCTTGACAATTGGGTTATCTATTACGTTCACGTTACCAGTAATTATATGGTTGTGATGGGGATCCTTATATGCACTTGTATTACAATTACACTGTATTCCATATCTATTCAAATTCTCCAAGTAGTTATCAACATCCAGATTATCAATAGTGTCTCTATAGTTATATATTAAACTGCCTATAGGCTTATCATATTTATAGAATATTCTAGGTTCGCAAGCTCTAGTTCTATTATCCTTAGCAGGCCAGACACCTTTTGCATTATTAAAAATTTTATTTACATTAATAGCTTCCAGATAATGACTATATTCAAAAGTTATAACTTCTCTCTTAGCATTTTTCTTATTATGCACATTTTTAATTAAATGTAGCTTTCCTTCGCACATATCCCTAATTAGATCATATTTTGCATGGTTTAGGTAGTTCTCATTGATTTTAATTATCTCCTTGATTTGTTTTTTATTAGCTTTGTTAATAAATATATAAATTTGTTTATTGGAAATGTTATCTACGTATAGGTCGTTAATGCTATCTTTGGTTATATTATTAATATTTTTGCTACATCTATTAGTTTTAACACTATGTGCTGGTCTGTTATCCTTAATTATCATATTTTCGTATGTACTAATTTTAACATTCTCTCCTTTAAGAAATTCATTTAGACCATATGGATATTTCGTCTTTAGTTTACGTATCCAGTAAGCTTCACGTAACCGTCTATATGCATTTGCATCTTTCTTTTCCATATCATCATTTATTTTCTCTATTATTTTAATGTTATAAGTTTTACAGTTTCCCATATTAAAGTGCGCAGCTAATCGTTTGCAATTAGATTTAAAAGGATTTTTAATACTATACAAATGTTCTGAGGCACGTTGTTTAAGTTTTCTACCAGTTTCACCTACATATTGTAGACCGCAATTGTCGCGGGTAATCAGGTACACTACATTTGCTGTTTCGCAGTCTAGACTGGATTTGCAATTACCAATTATATTATGTGTGTTAGAGTTATAATAACTGTTGCAAGTATTACCTGAATTATATAGTTTACATATTCCGCATCTACGTTTATTACAAGGTTTACCTGTACAACCTACAGGAATACTATTCAAAGTATCGTGGTTATGTGTCGTATTTACCGAAAGGGAAGAGTTAGTAGCAGACGCTTCTGCTCTCCTCGGTACCCGGTTATTAGATCGTTCCGAGGCCGAATCCGTAAAATAACCTGTTGGGCTTATATTCTTCCAAAGAAGACTTCCAAAGAAAAACACCTGACTATTTCCTACGGCAGGAGGCTGCCCCCTAAATCGGTCCCACTCCAGAATCACCCCTGGATTCGGATTGTCATAACCAGAACCAAGAAAACCCAGAAAAATAGGACGAGGGTAAATTGTGAAAAATATAGCGGCTCCGTAGGATTTGTAGGCCTTTTATTAGCATCTTCCAGCAATTTTAAGCTTAAAGCTAAATAAAAATTTGCTCAATTTTGGGTCAGCAGTAATAAATATATATATCTGTCTTTAAGCATTTTCGAAAAAAATCCCCCAGGAATCGGGACCCGCCCAGAGACTTCGCCCCAGAAATTTTGGCATAGCAAAGAGCCAGAAAACTAGTTTTTCCATAAAGTTTTTCCTATCTCAGTAAATCCCAAAACAGTTAATATTATGCGGATACATTTAATTTTAAACTTTTTTAAAAACTAAAAACAGCAGAATCACTCAAAAACTTTGAGCTTGAATTTAACAAGGACGTATATACCTTATTTTCTCAAAAAATAGTAAAATCACAACAGTGGTTGCAGTTTTTTCTGTTTTAAACATTCATTTGTTAGTGTCTAAAAACCTAGTCAAAAAGGAATATCGCACACAGACACAGACCCTAAATCTAACAACACATAAAGCTGAATTCTAGCTTTACAACAACTATCAGATGTACACGACAGACGCAAGGCCCCCCAAAAAGCAAACATCAAGTTGACAAAGTTGGAGAAAGTTCTTTGCTGCAACAACTTACAATGATCAGGGAAACGTGGGTTTATTCTGCAGAGAGGAGGGGCCTCAAGGGCATATTTAGGTGGCCTTTAACCGTGCTTGTGCAGAGTATATAATTTCGGCGACACTAAGACAGACGCACACCTGAGCCCACCAAGATGTGCGCTAATGTCCACTACTCGGGCAGACGCACAACTTACAAAATTGCACATTTCGCAGTCTAAAATTACAATTACAGTAACTGGGTTCTATAGTACAATACAATTTTAAGTTTATCGTTTCTTGAAAAAAGATGAATGAATTATAACTGATTTTATGAAAATTCGATTTAATGCATTTAATAAAAAGTTACCTACCACTTTAGCGCCTAATAAAACATTCCTAGCATAAGCCTGGAAGTGGCAACTGGCCAAACTTAGCCAGGTTCCATTCAAGGAGCTGTGTTTATTTTAGGCAAAAATAAGTGGTGGGAGAGTGGGAGGGGGGGACCCCCCCCCACTAGTGGGGGGAAGTTCGAGTGGGGGAGGGGAAATAAAATGGGCCAAAAATGCTAAAAATGCTGTATAAATAGCCTGTTTTCCACATACACTGCTATAACTATGCTTAAAAGTGCTCAAAAATCAAGTTTTAGCACCAAAAAGGCGATTTTTGCTCAAAAAGTTCCGGCCAAGCAGGAAAAATTTTGAAAATTTTGGCCAAAAAAGCCTAAAAATTTGGCAATTTCTGGGCACCTTAGGGTGAGTGGGGGGGAAGCGCAAAAAAGTGGGGGTGGAGTCGAGTGGGGGGAGCTGCTCGAGTGGGGGGAACCCAAAAAGTGGGGGGCCCAACGCCCTCCCCCCCAGTAAAATAAACCCAGAGGAGTGGCCTGATAAATGAACGCACCTATACAAATCTGGCTTTTTCCTACCCGGGGGAGGGGGGTGGGGGCCGGCCCCCGAGAATTTCGTTCCCCCTCCAGACTTGGGTCGCCCCCCAGAATTCGGGCCTTCCCCCCCCGAACTTTAAAGTGCCCGAAAAAACAGGGTTTTGAGGGTAAATTTTGAAAATTTTTCCGGCTTCGCCGGATTTTCACACATTTTAAGCATTTTTAAACTATTTTAAGCTTAAATTGAGGTTAAAAATAGTTAATATTTTAGCTGAGCAGCCAAAAATAGCGATTTTTTAAAAATTTTTGAAAAATTTTTCTTCCCCCCCAGACTCCCCCCTCCCAAAATTTTTGCCTAGGAAAAAGCCAGCAAATTGGTTAGGTTTCACTTCCCGCCTCCTAGCTGGTGTGCTGTCGCGAGGCTTTGCTGCAAGAGACAAAGGCCGATAACTTTGGCAGTGTCAACTTGACAGTCAAGGTTATCTACATTGACTAGGAAGTTTAATCGGAGGATCACCCCTATACAAAACAAGGAGCGACGAAATTCCACCGACATTGTGGGTATGTTAGTCTCAGCGTGTTGGTGAGCTGGCGGCATTAGGTAACTAGACGTGACAAGTTAACACAGACAGAACGATTGTTTTGTTGAGACACCCAGTCGGCAGGCTTACAACAACACACCACACACACTACAACCACGCACACCGCACACCACCAGATCAAAATGTTATTCCACTAGAATACTATACGTAGCACTAATTGCATCGTCAGTTTTTCTACAATCCTCATGAATATACAGTTCATCTGGCTCATGTAGAAGCAGGGTGATAGGTTTGAAGTATGAGGACCCCCCCTCCTCTTTTTAGTTTTTTGTTGTTGTCTTCCAGGTTCGATCAGCTTGGATAAGCTATTCGAGGGTACTTCGGCATCCACTTGCCCAACACACGTCTTCGCAGTGATAGATTCACACATCGGAAATTCCAGGACGGAAACGATGTGGGGGATTGGACCCAAAACTAACCGCTCGACATCATAATTTAAGGACTCCAGATGCTTCAGTATTAATCCAACACTACCGTGTTTCCCGGTGTTTGGAACCCATTTGCGCTGTTGACCAGACGGATGCCAGGTGGCACATGTGGGATCTCCATTTAATGGGGTCCGTGTCCATCGGATTTCCAACGGAGGTGGTTCCAACCACCTCTCCTTTTTAGTCAACTTCACTGGCAGCCTGGAAGCTTAGGTCAGCTGGAGCACTCTGTGCTTTATAGGCTCAAATGAGGCGGACAGGTCTATTCCTTAGCTGTGCAGGTACGCATAAGAGCGAGAGCTAGTGGATAGAGCCTTCAAGAGCCAATATCAGAACGGAGAACGGAAATGCCGTTTGGAGTGAGTTAGGCTTTTCAAAGAATGATGGATCGTTATTCCGCAATTTTCCTCCCCCCGGACGGAACCTATACTGCGATCCTTTGTAGAGTAGAATATTAGTCGATAATATTCCGACTGCGCTAGTGCTAGCTACATGCCGCTTCTTTCGTCGGTTACATACATCGAGTTCTTACCGAATCTTGTTCGCTTAATTCTGTATTCTCGATAACATAATCATCGTTCTCATCCTGAAAGGTAACAAGGGCGTTGTTTACCCTAGAACTGGTGAGGGCCGTCCTATTAAGTAGTGTTCAAACTTCAAAGCCGAGACCGCTTACCTTTCACAAGACACAAAGTGCACTAACTGTCCCCAGATTTAGGAGTGGAGTTTTTTAAATCGATGGAACCGTTATGGCTCAATCAGTGAAATGCATGATATTCCAATATATTTTGGAGCATTAGAGGGATTGAGAGCAAGCACCAATAGCCCTTACAGTAGACATTATGCAAAGCATAATTATGTTTAAAACTTACCTTAATAACAAGATCCATATATCCTTGGTCATCATCACTGGAAACTGGAGTATAGGGACGAACAACCAATTTTCCATCAATTTTAGCGCTCAAATATATGTGCTGGCCTAAAACCAAAAGCAAATATCACACAAAGATACACAATAGACTGGCATAGCGTGCTCTATTCTCAGCCCGTCAGCTATGCTTCAACGGATATATACTGACTAACGTTTCGCTAACAGCCCAAGCACAACACAATTGTGTTTTAAGGTGGTGGTATCCTTTTGTGCAGTGCTTTTGTGGTGTTTTTTGAAACGCTATAACTTTCACAATATTGGGAGTTGCAAAGAGCTTTATACATCGTTTTAAAGCGTATTATCTGTACATTCACATGAGCTTACAGAACTGGCAAAATTAGCAAAGAAATAGCAGAAATTTTCTGACAAGCTGACATCTAACAGGATGAATATAGACCAAAAGTTTTTGAACATCGATTTCTCAAAACTGAAAAATCGGCCAAAAGTTCGTTTTGTGCCACGATATGAAGGACATATGGGCCGAGGGACGTTTTTTTGGATTTGGCTCAGCAGGTCTTAACGGTCGAGAAAATCGGCAAAATGCACAGTAACACGAAATTTCGCAACTTCGCATTGAGTTTTCCTGCTCCTCAATATGTTTTAGCCCAAACCAAGAAAAACGTCCCTCCGCAGAAGTGCGAATTTCGATTCTGCCGAAAATCTCCGGAATCCGTTGAGTTAGTTTTTGAGAAATCGATATTCGAAACAAAATAATCGCAGTTTTGCCAAAATGGATTCTCGGCCAAATCTCTAGCTGAAAGCAATAAAGTCCGGCTAATAGGCATTCAAAAAATGTGCATTTGGACGATGTATCGATTGAGTATAGCTAAGCCAATTTTGTCCTTAACATGTGGCAGTAATTTTGAAAAAACTGATTTCCTCGAAAATGGCCATTTTTTGACCCTAAAAACAGTTTTTTGATTGTACTGACTTAACCACTGGAGATAGCTCAAAGGTTGTAAGAGCAAAAATGTTCATTTTAGAGGCCTCTTTCCAGCCATACCAACCAATCCTGTCTGTCTTGTCTACCTACTGGGAGCTTAAGGCCAAAACCCAAAACTTTCTTATCTTTTGGCCTAAGAATACGGGACTGGTCCTAAAATGTTAAAGAGCACGGAAATAGGTTATTTCGTAAATTTTAGCCCTTTGCGTCAAGGATTAAAGCCGTAGGAGTCAAAAATACCCGAAAGGAAACCAGCACCATAAGTGACTCCCGAACATAGGTTTATCTTCACCTCCCATAAATACAAATTGACGGTCAAGCTCAATAACACCGCGACAGTGTTCGCATAAGTTGTGTGCTTCCAGCTTCAGAAAGTAAGAATTGCAGGAGACATTTTGTAAAGGAGGAATCAGCAATTCACTAGCAGTTCATGGCTTAAAAACTGATAACAGGAGAGTAGCACCAACTTATACTTATCATATGCTTTTCCGTCCAAGATTTTGCTTAAACTACCACCTTAAAATACACAAATTTGATCAGAGTAACTTGACCCATACAGCTAAAAGAAACTACAGTAACAGCTCTTCGACGTAAAACCGTGTAAAAACTTGAACAAAGCAAGTTTTCCGGAAAATTTTTCAGTCTCCCTGAATAATAGCCATTGTATTAAGAGAAGCACAATCTCAACAAGTTCATAAAATTAGGACAGTCTATAAAATTAGGACAGTCTAAGAACTCTGGGCTTAGGTTTCGTTCTTGAGGGAGGGGCTCCTTGGAGCACCTCCAAAAAGACCAAGAGGCAAGGAATTTTTAGGGAAGGGCGAAAAGTTTAATAAAAATATGCTAACAATGGCGCCATGTTTCTCGCATATACTGTAAACGTAGATTTTTATTAAAAAATATTTAATCAAAAGGCAAATAGGAAGGTCGCAAAAGGCACAAATTGAGTAAACATCTCCGGCGAGACCGGAAAATGTTTGATACTTTGGTCTTCTGAGCGAATTTTTAGGACCAAATTTGGTACCAAGAGGGGCACTCTCTGATTTTGTGGGGGAGCGATTGGGGGGGGGGCAAATTTCGGGAGAGGGCCATTAAATGCTTGAATAAGTCAGGGAACTTAATCAACTACGGAGGTTGCCTGCCATGAATAATGACTAGTCGCTGACGTTTAAAAGAACCGTTTACTGCCAAACAAGAACCACGAACAAACAAATCAGAAAATTAGAAAATTTCAGGGAGTGAGGGAGGCAGACGCTAGCAAAGATAATCGATAAAACAGCCGCTAATTCACGGATCCACAAGGGATACAAAGGAATCAATAAAATATCAGTCCAAAACGTGAATACCCAAAACAACGTTCACCTTTCTTCCGTTACCGGTTTCGGGTGGTTCTCACACCCTTCTTCAGACGGATCCTGTCCCTTCGGCGCTGCAAAATTTCAGGAAATGGGAAGGTCGGGGACAAAGTTATTGATTGGGAGGCTGGGCGGGACCGCGATGTAAATGTCCGGGGGGCTTCAGAATTTGGGGATAAAGTTCTGTCCTGGGGGGCCTGGGGAGTGGGGAGGGACTGTGGCACAAATGTTCGGGGGGCTTCAGGAGGCTCAGGACGGTTTTCAACAGAATGGATGCTAGTAAACTCGGACCCGGGGGGCGGGGACTTGTTGAAACGCAGGATATGTTCCCAATTGATTCCAAAAGGATAGTCAGTAAAAAGTTGGCTGATCCATTGTTTTTCTTTCTTCTTTCTACACGTTTCTTCTTCGGCAAAGTCGATAACAGTAACACGTAAATCCTTCAAATCGTGGTTGTGGTTTCTAAAATCACAAGATAAAGGTTTACTAGCATCCATTTTGCGGATATCGTGTCTGTGGCCATGGAATCGTTGGGAGAGGGAATTTCCACTTTCCCCCACATACTGCGATGGACACCCATCTATCTCCGCCAAGTACACAATTCCGGTACTTTTACAGTCAAAACTGCCCCTTATTGGGTATTGTAATCCAGTGACAGAGCTCTTAAATGAGCTCACTTCCCTGATGGCTGGGCAGAGAACACAGTTTCGGCTGCATTTTGAGGTTCCGCCGGGCTCGTTACTTCGGTTTAAGGTGCCGGTGCCAGGCGTAGGAAGTTTAGCCCTGACGAGAATGTTGCGGAATTTGGGCGGTGGTCTCCAATAAAGTTTTATATTCGTGTTCAGTCCAGTTAAAAAATGTTCATGCCGCTGTAAGATACCCCTGACGCCATCTAGATCAGGATGGTAGGGTAAGACAAGGTACAACGACTTTTCCTCGTTTTCAGGATCTGCCGGGGTCTTCGTTGACAGCAACTGGTCTCGGGTAAACGATAGGGCCTTCGCAATTCTGCGCTGAACCTTGCCTCTCGGGTACCCTCTCTTAACCAGATCTTCCTTTAATTGGGCACACCTTGTCTTGGCTGTATCAGGGTCAGAGCAAATGCGGCAAATCCGGAGGGCTTGGCTATAGGCAATAGGCAACTTGTGCTGGAGAGGATGGCAAGAGTCGTAATGAAGATATTGCCTAGTGTCCGTAGGTTTCATATATAGGTCGGTGACTATTTGGCCGTTACGTAGTTCCACCGAGACATCCAGAAAGTTGACTTTGCTTACGCCAATGTCAACTTCCAGTTTGATGCTCGGGATAAGGCCGTTCGCCAGATTCAGAAACCTGTCCAGTCCATCTCGGGAGCCTTTCCAGACGATGAAGATGTCGTCAATGTAGCGCCACCATGCAATGGGCTTTTCTTCGGCCATGGCAAATAGCTTCTTTTCGAAAGCATAACCCATGAAGATGTTGGCGTAGTTGGGGGCCATCTTTGTACCCATTGCAGTGCCCTCTCTCTGGGTGTAGAATTCCCCATTAAATTCGAACACGTTGAGGGTCAGAACCAGGTCAACGAATTTCAGAATCATTTCGGTCGGATAATGGGCATCAGATCTTGAATACAACGCCTCTTTACAAGCCTCTCGTCCCAGATGGTGAGGGATGTTGGTGTAGAGGCTGGTTACGTCAGCAGTAGCCAGAATACAGTCAGCTGACACAGTCAAAGACCCAAGTTTCCGCAGAAAGTCATTAGTATCTTGGATAAAGGAAGGAATCTGACGGACCAAGGGTTTAAGTTGGGAGTCCACGAAACCGCTGATTTTCTCAGTGGGACACCCATTTGCAGAGATTATCGGTCTCCCAGGACACGGGGACTTCTGTTTGTGGACTTTTGGGAGAAGGTAGAATCTCGCAGCTCTGGCACCTTCAGGGATCAACAGCTGGCGCTGCCTGTCGCTGAGTGTGCCGCGGGAATGCCAATTTTCCACTTGGCGGGCAACGATCTGGGAGTACAATTGGGATTTATCGTAAGCGTTGCGTGTATAGGTTTTTTCATCATCCAGCTGCCGCTTTGCTTCCAAGAGATAGGACTCTTTGGACCAGATAACTACAGCTCGTCCCTTATCAGCGGGTTTGATGACAATGTCCTGGTTCTGACGCAGTTCCCTAAGGGCGTTTTTCTCGGCCCAGGTCAGGTTTGCGCATCTTCGATGGAGTGGGATGGCTTGCACGTCGTTTTTGATGGAATCACAAAATACCTTGGCCTGAAGATTCCCAGGAAAGGAGCGCGTCACCTGATTGCAGAACTTAGACACGCTGGTTAGCAGATCATATCTGCTGAATTCCCGGGGACGAGGGGAAAAACCGAGGCCTTTGGAAAGAACAAGCTTTTGCTCTTTCGTGATTCCAACGGAATTCAGATCGATACCACCTTGTTCAGTTCATCATCAGCCGGAATAGGAGGCGGCTGTTTCTGCGGTTGCGAATGAATCTTCTGTTCCGTCTGGACGTGGAAGATTCCCTCTGAATACAGTTCATCTTCAGTCGAAGCTTCAATTGCGTCCTTCTCCGACAGGTCACTGATTTCCGCATTTATTCCCTCTTCCGCAGAAACGAAGTCACAGGTTCAACGTCAATTTGGGACGACATAGATGAGATTCCAACAAGCTGATATAGTCGATCAAACTCCACAAACGTCTTTCCAGACAACAAAAGACAGTCCATGGCAGCAGGATATCCAAAAGGGAGCAGTAAACCTTTATCTTGTGATTTTAGAAACCACAACCACGATTTGAAGGATTTACGTGTTACTGTTATCGACTTTGCCGAAGAAGAAACGTGTAGAAAGAAGAAAGAAAAACAATGGATCAGCCAACTTTTTACTGACTATCCTTTTGGAATCAATTGGGAACATATCCTGCGTTTCAACAAGTCCCCGCCCCCCGGGTCCGAGTTTACTAGCATCCATTCTGTTGAAAACCGTCCTGAGCCTCCTGAAGCCCCCGAACATTTGTGCCACAGTCCCTCCCCACTCCCCAGGCCCCCCAGGACAGAACTTTATCCCCAAATTGTGAAGCCCCCCGGACATTTACATCGCGGTCCCGCCCAGCCTCCCAATCAATAACTTTGTCCCCGACCTTCCCATTTCCTGAAATTTTGCAGCGCAGAAGGGACAGGATCCGTCTGAAGAAGGGTGTGAGAACCACCCGAAACCGGTAACGGAAGAAAGGTGAACGTTGTTTTGGGTATTCACGTTTTGGACTGATATTTTATTGATTCCTTTGTATCCCTTGTGGATCCGTGAATTAGCGGCTGTTTTATCGATTATCTTTGCTGATTCTCTTTGTATCCTTATGGATCCAGCTGCAATCCCAGATACATCAACCCACCATTTGACCTGCCTCCTTCACGCTGCATTCACGGGAATTTGCCTGGATAAATTCCTCATCCCTCCTGGCCTAAAAATTAAGCCCAAATCCCCCCAGACCCCGGAAAACCTGAAACTGACTAGGAAATGGACTGTGGCATTTTGTTGTCTGGAAAGACGTTTGCTGAGCAGTTTGCATCAGCACTATATCAGCTTGTTTCGGAAATACTCATCTATGTCCTCCCAAATTGACGTTGACACCTGTGACTATCGTCTTCTGCGGAAGAAGGCGAATAAACTGCGGAAAATCAGTGACCTGTCGGAGAAGGACGCAATTGAAGCCCTTCGACTGAAGATGAACTGTATTCAGAGGGAATCTTCCACGTCCAGACGGAACAGAAGATTCATTCGCAACCGCAGAAAACAGCCGCCTCCTATTCCGGCTGATGATGAACTGAACAAGGTGGTCATCGATCTGAATTCCGTTGGAATCACGAAAGAGCAAAGGCTTGTTCTTTCCAAAGGCCTCGGTTTTTCCCCTCGTCCCCGGGAATTCAGCAGATACGATCTGCTAACCAGCGTGTCTAAGTTCTGCAATCAGGTGACGCGCTCCTTTCCTGGGAATCTTCAGGCCAAGGTATTTTGTGATTCCATCAAAAACGACGTACAAGCCATCCCACTCCATCGAAGATGCGCAAACCTGACCTGGGCCGAGAAAAACGCCCTTAGGGAACTGCGTCAGAACCAGGACATTGTCATCAAACCCGCTGATAAGGGACGAGCTGTAGTTATCTGGTCCAAAGAGTCCTATCTCTTGGAAGCAAAGCGGCAGCTGGATGATGAAAAAACCTATACACGCAACGCTTACGATAAATCCCAATTGTATTCCCAGGTCGTTGCCCGCCATGTAGAAAATTGGCATGCCCGCGGCACACTCAGCGACAGGCAGCGCCAGCTGTTGACCCCTGAAGGTGCCAGAGCAGCGAGATTCTACCTTCTCCCAAAAGTCCACAAGCAGAAGTCCCCGTGTCCTGGGAGACCGATAATCTCTGCAAATGGGTGTCCCACTGAGAAAATCAGCGGCTTCGTGGACTCCCAACTTAAACCTTTGGTCCGTCAGATTCCTTCCTTTATCCAAGATACTAATGACTTTCTGCGGAAACTTGGGTCTCTGACTGTGTCAGCTGACTGTATTCTGGCTACTGCTGACGTAACCAGCCTCTACACCAACATCCCTCACCATCTGGGACGAGAGGCTTGTAAAGAGGCGTTGTATTCAAGATCTGATGCCCATTATCCGACCGAAATGATTCTGAAATTCATTGACCTGGTTCTGACCCTCAACGTGTTCGAATTTAATGGGGAATTCTACACCCAGAGAGAGGGCACTGCAATGGGTACAAAGATGGCCCCCAACTATGCCAACATCTTCATGGGTTATGCTTTCGAAAAGAAGTTATTTGCCATGGCCGAAGAAAAGCCCATTGCATGGTGGCGCTACATTGACGACATCTTCATCGTCTGGAAAGGCTCCCGAGATGGACTGGACAGGTTTCTGAATCTGGCGAACGGCCTTATCCCGAGCATCAAACTGGAAGTTGACATTGGCATAAGCAAAGTCAACTTTCTGGATGTCTCGGTGGAACTACGTAACGGCCAAATAGTCACCGACCTATATATGAAACCTACGGACACTAGGCAATATCTTCATTACGACTCTTGCCATCCTCTCCAGCACAAGTTGCCTATTGCCTATAGCCAAGCCCTCCGGATTTGCCGCATTTGCTCTGACCCTGATACAGCCAAGACACGGTGTGCCCAATTAAAGGAAGATCTGGTTAAGAGAGGGTACCCGAGAGGCAAGGTTCAGCGCAGAATTACGAAGGCCCTATCGTTTACCCGAGAACAGTTGCTGTCAACGAAGACCCCGGCAGATCCTGAAAACGAGGAAAAGTCGTTGTACCTTGTCTTACCCTACCATCCTGATCTAGATGGCGTCAGGGGTATCTTACAGCGGCATGAACATTTTTTAACTGGACTGAACACAAATATAAAACTATATTGGAGGCCACCGCCCAAATTCCGCAACATTCTCGTCAGGGCTAAACTTCCCACGCCTGGCACCGGCACCTTAAACCGAAGTAACGAGCCCGGCGGAACCTCAAAAATGCAGCCGAAACTGTGTTCTCTGCCCAGCCATCAAGGAAGTGAGCTCATTTAAGAGCTCTGTCACTGGATTACAATACCCAATAAGGGGCAGTTTTGACTGTAAAAGTACCGGAATTGTGTACTTGGCGGAGATAGATGGGTGTCCATCGCAGTATGTGGGGGAAAGTGGAAATTCCCTCTCCCAACGATTTCATGGCCACAGACACGATATCCGCAAAATGGATGCTAGTAAACCTTTATCTTGTGATTTTAGAAACCACAACCACGATTTGAAGGATTTACGCGTTACTGTTATTGACTTTGCCGAAGAAGAAACGTGTAGAAAGAAGAAAGAAAAACAATGGATCAGCCAACTTTTTACTGACTATCCTTTTGGAATCAATTGGGAACATATCCTGCGTTTCAACAAGTCCCCGCCCCCCGGGTCCGAGTTTACTAGCATCCATTCTGTTGAAAACCGTCCTGAGCCTCCTGAAGCCCCCCGAACATTTGTGCCACAGTCCCTCCCCACTCCCCAGGCCCCCCAGGACAGAACTTTATCCCCAAATTGTGAAGCCCCCCGGACATTTACATCGCGGTCCCGCCCAGCCTCCCAATCAATAACTTTGTCCCCGACCTTCCCATTTCCTGAAATTTTGCAGCGCAGAAGGGACAGGATCCGTCTGAAGAAGGGTGTGAGAACCACCCGAAACCGGTAACGGAAGAAAGGTGAACGTTGTTTTGGGTATTCACGTTTTGGACTGATATTTTATAACCACTGCAAGAAATTCCCAACCCCCCAAATTCCCCCAACCCCCCAAATTCCACACTTAATTCAAATTCCAACCTCCACCATTTTCCCCTTTTTTTTTTACCCCCCCCTTTTATTCTTCTTTCGCCACCCTTTTCTCTTTTCGGGGCTCTTATCAAATTTTCAAATTTTTCTCCTTTCTCTCATTTTTTCTCTTCCCGTATCATAATACTTTGCTAGTAATACACTCCTCCAAACTTACAAATTAAAAACTAAATCTAGCAATGGCTTCCTTTTTATCAAGGAAGCATATTTTGTGTCGGCTTCCAGCTACGGGACGGATCGTTCTTCCCATAGAAAATCGTTACTGCACTAGCGCCAGCGGCAACCAGCAAAGGAACCTAAATTTAACAGACAAATTGGAAACTGGAAACATTAGAAAAACTACAAACTTAACACCAAAACAAAATAGTGATAAATATATTAATTTTAAACCCAAGAGTTTTAGCTTGGGCTGAACTAAACAAATAACACAACTAACTTTCGAGCTTTTTGGGTTATATAATTTGTCTTGGGAGGGGGAGGGAGAGTGCTTTTTGGAGGTCCCTCTAGAGCAGGTCTGGTGTTGGGGAAAGGGAGAATTTATTAGTAAATTAAGAAACTGCGCTAAAAATGGTGCTATTTTTACAGTACTTGCTGCAAAGTTAGATTTTAGCGTAATAATTAACAGAATTAGTGTTAACTGTTAACCAAATGTCGACTGCGAAGCCGCAAAAGTTTTTAAAATTTGGACTTCCAAGCAATTTTTTGGTAAAATTTGGTAATAAAAGGGTACCCATTTTGGGAGGAGTTTGGGAGTGAGACGACTTGAGAGGGGCTGTATCCCCCTCCCAGCAGACTAAATACATAACTTTCAGCCAAAATATTTTGCAAATTTCAAACATACAAAGTAGTCACGATTAGAGGCGGAGTGTTGCGACATGCTCTTGATCGTTGAAATCAACTGGAACAATAAGCCGCCAGAAATTAAATCAGAAGACTGAAATTATATTTACCAGACTGTTAAAAATGAGTCAAATACACAGCATGAACTCTAGGTCCATATCACACCTTGCGAATGGGGGGGGGGGAGATGGAGTACTAAGGGTTTGGCCGGACTTCTGAAAAATTACAATTTCCGTACAAGGGCTAGAAAATTCAGAGCCGAGGGTCAGGGAGGACAACGCCAGAAAAGTCCTATTAAACGGAGAATAACAAAAATAAGTCAAAAGGCAACAAGTGGTTCCCGCCCGACATTTCCCGTTTATATATAGAAGGGGCTCTTTATGGAATGAGTTCTTGGTCATGCTTTGGGCCTGTTTGTATTATTTCCTAAGTATCAACACTTGCGACAGACAACTTTCAATTTTGACCGGTTTTGGCCATTTGGACAGCTTTGTGTCCCCGTAATTCATTTTTTCTACACTTTGACGCTTTGGCCCTATTACAATTTTTTATCTGCGCGATGAGAGCTTTCGACTGATACCGGTATCAGCACAATCCGACAACTTTCAATTTTGACCCCTATGATGCTCGTTAACTCATTTTTTATACATTTTGGTGCCTCGACCCTATTACAACTTTTTATCCACGCAACGACAGCTTTCGATTGATACCAATATCGATCAGATCCGACAACTTTTAAATTTTGACCCATTTTGGCAGGTTTTGCCATTATTTACCCGTTTGAAGGTCCGCAACTCATTTTTTGTACATTTTGGTGCTTTGGCCCAATCACAACTTCTCCTCTACTCCACAAGACCTTTCGAATGATACCCATATTGGGGGTTTCTGTTAGTTTCAATTTTGACCCATTTTGCCATCACCGTATCGAGTAATTGCAGATTGTGTGGTCTTTACACATTGGGTCCCAGCCTACATGCAAACTTTCAGGCAAACTAAAGTCTGACCAAAAAATGTAGAAAGCGAAATTGTTTTCTTTATATCTCAAAAAAGCTTCAAGATAGCTACCACAAAGTATATATTTTCTGAACCGGACTGATGAGATCTTTCTTTTCGTGAAAAATTTTTTTTGAAATTTCCCGTGCGATTTCAAAGGGTGCCGCTCTTATATTCACAGAAGGATTGAAGCATGGGACTGCCGCGATTTTTTCACGAAAATTTCCCCTTGTATGAAAGTTCTACACACCAAATTTCAACTTTTTTGGCTGAAAATTGCGTGAATTATTCCATTTTTTAGATTTTCAAAATCCTTTGATCTTTGCCGCTTTTTCGACTTTGACTGATTATTACTCGCGACTCGCTCAATGGAAAAAATTTACGATTAGATTTTCGGGACCGTCTAGGCGTCCGCTTTCACCTGATATATGTGAGATTTCAAAATTTGAAAGTCGATTTTTTCGAAAAATACCACTTTTTGACCCAAAACTTCGACATAGCGAGTCTAGCAAAAGTGAGTAAAAATAGCATGAACATAAAGTTCAATCTGAGGTGAATCCAACGATATAAAGTTTTTGTTGCTACGACTTACACTGCGTCCGCAATGATTTTTCAAACAATTTCCCTTATTTCAGATGGTTTTTGCTAGTTTACACTGGTTCAGGCAAATCAAGGCGGCAACATCAAAGGGAGCCAAAAACCAGCTGAAAAAGAGAATTCATTGCGGACGCAATATAAGTCGTAGCCACAACAACTTTATATCGTTGGATTCAACTTATATTGAACTTTATCATTATGTTATTTTTACTCACTTTTGCTAGACTCGCTGTCGAAATTTTGGGTCAAAAAGTGGTATTTTTCGAAAAAAATCGACTTTCAAATTTTGAAATCTCACGTATATCAGGTGAAAGCGGTCGCCTAGGCGGTCCTGAAAATCTAATCGAAAATTTTTTCCATTGAGTGACTCGCGAGTAATAACCAGTCAAAGTGGAAAAAGCGGCAAAGATCAAAGGATTTTGAAAATCTTAAAAATGGAATAACTCACGCAATTTTCAGCCAAAAAAGTTGAAATTTGATGTGTAGAACTTTCATACAAGGGGAAAATTTTCGTGAAAAAATCGCGCAGTCCCATGTTCCAATCCTTCTGCACATATAAAAGTGGCACGCTTTGAAATCGCACGGGAAATTTCAAAAAATTTTTTCACGAAAAGAAAGATCTCATCAGTCCGGTTCAGAAAATATATACTTTGTGGTAGCTATCTTGAAGCTTTCTTGAGATATAAAGAAAACAATTTCGCTTTCTACATTTTTTGGTCAGACTTTAGTTGACCCTTCCTCGAGGAAAAGCCGGACAACCCCTTCAAAAGGCCGTTTTGGCTGTTTTGCGCCATTTTTGACATTTTTGGCGTCATACTCAAAATGGGTGCATTTTCAGACCTTGCTCCTATTACAACTTACTAGTCGAGAGCTTTCGAATAACAAAAGTAGCTCATTTGGACAACTTTTTTATTTTACTCATTTTTACTCACGAGGGTGCTCCGGGAGCACCTCTGCTCCCCTGGGGCTCCCCGCGCTTCCGGGAGCAGTTCAGGTCCATGAGCAGCCCCACTGAAAAATTTAGCCCGAATAGGCCCAGCCAATCTCGAGATAAACGAAAACAACCAGAGTAAAATATAGGTATAGAGACGGTATCTTTGGCGCAAAATTTTTCTGAAAACTTAAAATTATGCTTGAAATGAATAAAAATTAGCTCCTTCATGTGAAAATTTGAGTGTTCCTTTTAGTGTATTTTAAAATTTTGCGTTTTTAAAAGTGTGCGAAAACAATAAAACACAAAAAACAGTGACAGGGGACACGAAATTGCGGACAATAATAATAACTATTGAAGGAGCGAGAATGGGTTGCCGCTGCTTTTTCCGTTTATATATAGCTGTTTCCCAAAAGAGGCACTTCCGTGAACCAGTATAGTCCGATTCGTGTAGTCCATGACGAGAGCTCTCATGAGAGTACCATATATTGACCAATTTTGAAATGTTTCAATTTTTGGTCATTTTGGTCGATTTTTGCCAATTTTGACCACTTTGAAGCTCCGTAACTCAATTTGCGTACATTTTGGCGGCATGGTCCTATTATAATTTTTAATCTACTCACCGAGAGCTTTCGAATGATGCCCATATTGGGCGGTTTCCGCTTCTTTCAATTTAGACCACTACCACTTGCAGCATCACCGTATCGAAAAACCCAGTCCGAGATGCGGGAAAAACCCAGTCCGAGATGCGGGAAAAACCCATCGCCAGTGTGAGTGAGTCATCCATATGAGCTAGATCGCATTTTAATAGCCTATCTTAAAGAGCGTCCAAAACTATATACCCTAGGGGCTAGGGGGGGCTGTATTATTGTAACTCCAGCTGCCTCTCCGCAAATTTTTTGGGGCTTCAAGAATTTGGAATTTTTGGTCCCAACATGGAGGTCAGGCAGGGCAACTTTGGGGGGTAATCCTGAACTACTGGAAAGACCTAGCCCAAACGGATTACATTTTCACAGATGATATGTCTGGAGCTTCACGATAGTGTATGCAATTTGGCTCTAGTGTCTAGCCTCTAGTATATTATACTAGTATATTGTATATTATTATCGAAGTATATTATCGAATCGCTCTAGTATATTATCGAAATCCTAGCCAAAATTTCAAAGATTCCACAAATTCCTTATGTTCTCACATTCAAGATAACAATAACGGGTCGTCCCCGTCCATATTATTGGGGGATTTCAATTACCCACACATAAAGTGGGATAACGATACCTTACTTTTGTCTGAAACTGACTATATGTTTGCTAATATACTGTTAGGCCTTGGTTTTGAGCAACATGTATTCATGTCTACTCATGTACTTGGAAACATTTTGGATTTAGTATTCGCGAATGAGCCTAATCTAGTGTCTGCTGTTGATATTGATGCTCCCTTCTGTAACTCTGATCATAATATTATTACTGGATGGGTGCACATGGGCGTCGAGGACTCAGTTGGCAGCGTTAAAGTTAGAAATTTCCATAAAGCAAATTTTAATGAGATCAATAGGTATTTATTGAACATTTCTTGGCCTGATGCTTTCAGTTCTTGCGTAACGGTAGACGATTTTTGGCAAGTCTTAATAAAATATTTAAATTTTGCAATTGAACAGTACGTCCCTCTGGTAAACCAAAAGCGCAGTGTCCATAGTCATAAATTTTCGTCTGAAACAAAAAAGTCATTTTTGGAACAGAAACGGCTATACCGTAAGTTTAGAAATTTTCCTACGGATCTAAATAAGTTAAAGTGGAAACAGTCCAGTAACCTGACCAGAAAGTTGCGCAGACGTGATTGTCTCTTTGCGGAGACCAAAGTTGCAAATTCCAAAAATGACGGCCAATTTTGGCGTTTTCTGAAATCAAAGTTAAAATGCAAAGTAGATATTCCTTGTTTGCAAATATCTCAGAACACGTTAACTACAAATGATCTTGAAAAGTCCCAAATGTTTAATGATTTCTTTAAATCTGTTTTTACTGAAGACAACGGTCACGAAATTAATTGCACTGCGAAACAGCAAATTTCTCCGTTCCCTGAAATAAAGTTCACGGAACAGTCGGTTTATGAGTGTCTATGTAATGCAAAAAATAAGTCAAGTGCTGGCTACGACGAATTACCCCAGTTCTTTACAAAAAAGTTAGCTCTATCCTTGTGTATACCTCTCTCTACTATTTTTAGGGTGTCTCTTGCGCTAGGTAAATTGCCTTTGGACTGGAAAATCGCTAAAATTATTCCTGTTTTTAAAAAAGGTGACAGATCTGTGGTTAGTAATTATAGGCCCATAAGTTTATTAATCAGTTTCAGTAAGTATATGGAGTCTATAGTTGCAAACTGCTTGATCTCGTACCTTCAGCAAAATAAATTTATCTCGTTGCTTCAGCATGGATTTCTCAAAAATCGCTCCACCGTTGGCCAACTACTGCAATGTTTAAACGATTGGACTAAAGCTACCGACTGTAACGAATGTGTCGATGTTATTTATATGGATCTTGCAAAAGCTTTTGACAGTGTTTGTCACAAAAAGTTGCGCACTAAACTAGCCGCACTTAAGCTTCCAAATTCTGTCATGGAGTGGCTAAAAGATTATTTGAGTAATAGAAAACAATTTGTTGAACTTAACGGAAACCGATCAAGTTTTGCTAATATAAGCTCAGGCGTACCACAAGGTAGTATTTTAGGTCCTATTTTATTTCTTATTTACATAAACGATATAGAAACCGTAGTTAGAAATTCTAAGTTAAAGTTGTACGCAGATGACTCCAAACTATACTTAGAAATCAAATTGAAATCGTTTACTCACTTTTACAAGATGATCTCATTAGACTTTCAAACTGGCTTATGGAAATGCAACTTGACGTTGCTGTTTCTAAATGTGCTGTTTTACACATCGGTAATAATAATCCTCTACATGTATACAGGGTATTTTTTACAGGGGGGGGGGCGGGCCCCCCCCCGAAATTGACCTTCCCCCAGTGGCGTAGCCAGAAAAAAATTTCGGGGGGGGGCACATCCAAAATTTTTTTAACATGCACCCAGGTTTTTCAAAATTGCTATTCGCTTGTTTCCGACTATTTTCGGATAACATAAACTAAGGTTATGACAACTGAGCTTTCTAAATTTTCGGAGGTACAATGTATACATGTACATAAAAACAGAAGCAAAACGGGGGGTCTGGGGGGCGGAGCCCCCCATAAGCTGGAGAATTTTTTAAAAATTGTAATAAAAGTCATAATGAAAACATTTAAAAGGATTATATAGACATTCAAATCGCATATATAAATAAGGATAGTGCTATTTCAAATTCCTGTAAAATTCTCCTACTGAAACTGTGGCTTTCTGTTTTCTCATTTTTAGACAACAATTTCTACAAACTTGTTAGATTATAAGTGCAAAAGGTTAGCTCTTTAGATAAAATAGGCGGGGGTCTGGGGGCGGCAGCCCCCAGTTAAAAGACAGACCTTTTTAGAATATGGCATAATTGAAACCTATTTTTAGAGCACATTTTGCTAAAATTTTGGAAAATTTAACCATGTAATTTGATGTGCAAATTAGATTTTTCTGAGTCGATTAATAAAATTCGCGCCTACGGCGCGAAAATTTTGTAAAATTCTCCCCGACACGGAAAATTTCCCGGGGGGCAAATGAGTTTCGGGGGGGGGTTTCCCCCCCCTGCCCCCCCCCTGCCTACGCCCCTGCCTTCCCCCAACCGAAAATGCCTCCCCCCCCCCGAAATCGCCCCCCCCGGGATTTTGGTCTGCCCCCTTAATGAGGTCTACATTTTTTCCAAAAATGGTCAAATTTTCAAAAATTTTCCGGCTTCGCCGGAGATTTTTCGTAAAAATGGCTATTTATACCTTAAATCCTGGCATTTTTGAGAACTTTTTGTGTTTCACCATGAAAAATACGCCAAAAAATACCATTTTTTGGCTCATTTGCAAAAAATCTTCCCGCCCCCCCCCCCAAATCTCCCCCCACCCCCCCAAAAAATACCCTGTGTATATCACATTAATAATCGCCCGTTAGAATCTGTAAAGCAGATTCGGGATCTTGGTGTAATTATGCAAACAAACTTAAAGTTTGATCGATATTATGCAGAAATTGTGGCTAAAGCATATAGAACTGTAAACCTAATATTTAAATGTTTTGTTTGTCGTGATCCAATATTTTTGGTTAAGTTATTCAAGATTTATGTTAGACCTAAACTAGAATATGCTTCTGAAGTATGGTCACCGTATTACGTTAAAGATATTGACCTTATTGAAAATGTGCAAAGACGGTTCACTAAAAGATTAGCTGGCTTCTCTTCTTTAACCTACTATGAACGTTTAACGAAGTTAAACTTGGAAAGCTTGGAAAAACGCCGTCTAGTAAAAGACTTAATTTTTACTTACAAAATTATTCATCAGCTTGTTGATTTACCGTTTGATCACTTCTTCGAATTGTCCACTAATCCAAATAGTCGCGGTAATAACTTCAAATTATTTAAGAAGCGTGCACGAGTAATATGTCGTCAAAACTTCTTTTCAAATCGTGTCTGTACAATTTGGAATAATTTACCTAATTGTGTGGTGAATGCTGCTAATACTGCTGTTTTTAAGAAAATGCTTTTAACAGAATGCTCGAAATATATGTGAAAGGCTCAGCTTAAGTAGCCGGACAATCGGCTCTGCTGTGTCTTTTGAGTTGCAGGTCACTAGCAGTATATTTGGTACCGCAATGCTTTGTTATTGTTATCCTGTACTCTGGCATTAAACATTAAACATTAAGTGTCTGTGGTGGTGCGACCTGGGGGTGGCCTAGACTCGGCGGAAAAAACCCATGTGCGGGGAAAAAACCGGAACAGGAAAAATTCATGCATTTCTTAGCTCAATAGAGCCTCCTGATTAATTTGGTATAGATTTTACCTAGGTTCAACCTTCTACGCGTGGTCCAGGTGGCCAAATCTGACATGCTACCATTTTAAGCCAAATTTTTAAATTTTCGCAATGCTTTAAATAAATGCTATAAAATGGGTCTAGTTTGGCTATAAAATACAAGAAAAACACGCTTTCTACACGATAGTATGCTTAAACTGCCGAAAATAAACAATTTTACAAAATTTCCAAATTTTGCCTATGTTTCTGGGCTTATTCTAGTGGGGGGAGGGGTAGGGCCTCCCAAAAAAGGGGGCGCCCCTTTTGATACCAACTTTTGCCCTGAAAAAAATCGCTCAGAAGGCCAAATTTTCAAAAAATTTCTTTTAGTCGATTTTTGCCTATATAGGCACTAAATTACGCTTATTTTTGGCGATTACTATAAAAACAGCGCAATTCTTAGCATGTTTTTAAAGAAATTTTGAAACATTTTCGCCCCTCCCAAGAATGACTCGCCTCCAAAGAGCCTTCCAAGAAAAATTCCCTAGAATAAGCCCAGTGTTTATCTATATATGTGTTAAACATACAAAATTTTCAAAAGTCAATTTGGCATGAATTTTTGCAAAAATATTGATTTTAATGCAGATGTACTAAAAATGACCCGCTCTTTCGAATGGAGTAGTCAAATGTTCTGGCATGCTTCCAGCAAAAATTTCGGCTGGGGTTTTTCCCGCCGATGGGTTTTCCCCATCGGTTTGGTCGAAAATTTCTCACCAACCGTAAGTGCTAGAGAGATGTTTTATGGCTCACTGTGAAGCTCTTCGGAAGGCCTCATGGTAGTTATCGTTAGATTTTCAATTTGTCACTGGTTAAAAAAAATCACCCGAAATTTTAACAAAAAATCACCCCACCCTGACTCACAGGAAAGACTGACTCGCAATTGGTGGTGGTGCTTTGCGTGGTGATAGCCACACATCTTGACATCACAGCCTGTGAGTTTGAGCCCCTAGGCCCTCTCCATGCGTTCAGGGCAGACCTATAAATGAAGGTAGCCAAAAGTAGCCTCAAAAACGTTCATGACCGAAGCCTGAATTTCGGCTGCTATTTACTAAGGGAAAACCCTAGACAACCCATATTGTACATATGACATGTCCTGACTGTGCGCTATCCATACATATATCGAAGTTCCCGGTCGGACCTCTGAGCCGTCCAGGGGTGGGTGAGTTTTTTTGTTAAATTTTTAATAAAAAAATAAAAAATCACTTTCATATATTGTTACTGAAGTCAGAACAGCAGCTAGAGCAAAACTAACGCCAAATTCGAGCTCAGCGACCTCGAAAACCCTTATAGCAGTTGTTTTTGAGGTTGTCTGGCACTTCTGGGAGCCCAACCTGGTAACGCGAAGGGTCTGAACCGTCCGACGGTAAAAACCTGATTGCAGAAGTCTGTAGTAGACTACAGTTACCTAAAAAACTAATGCCAGATATTTGAATTCTGCGCACTAGAAACCCCTAGGACATGTTTGTAGCCATTTCAGACTGCCCAGTTGGTACCTGGAGGATCCGGAAGGGTCCTGCAGGGGTGAAGTGACCGTGGGTCATATACCACCAACATACGAAGTCCTTCGTTTCTCTGCCACAACGACTGGAAATAAGTTATAATCACTCAGAAACACGAAAAAACGTTTTAGCCTTTAAAACGGCATTTTAGAGCCACTAGACTACATACTAGACCCAGCCGGGGGCCATCAGTGACCACTTCGGCGGGGTCAGTTACCCTAGATGGAACACTATGTTGGTGGTTTTGGGTTCTAAATACGCTATCTAATGCGCTCTAACCAAAACTGATGAAAAAAAGATTGCGAGGGACTAAGATGCCAACCTCCGTGGGAAATCCGATGGACACGGACCCCATCAAATGGAGATCCCCACAGGTGTCCCCTGGCATCCGTCTGGTCAACGGCGCAAATGGGCTCTGTTCCGGGGTCATGGCGTAGCCATGTCGAATTACACTGATGCCATCTAAGTGCTTAAATTATGCTACCGAGTGGTTGTTTGCCTCTTCCTCATTCTCGCCTATTCCGGCTTTTCTGAATGATGTGCTGCTGGTTTGCGAACTACAAGACGTGTGCTGGACTTTGGATGGTTGATGTGCCTCATATGGCCATCTAGGCTGACGAGCCCGGAAATCACAACAACAAAAAAGATTGCTAGCTGCTCTCTGGGATCCGATCCGCCACTAATTTTGTTTATCAACTAGTGACTTTTTTGTAAAACCGTTAACAAAAAATCACAAACTTTCGCCTACTGCAACTTACTGGTAGGTCGTAGAGCAGCAAAACAAGGGTGGTTTAAAGCTTAGCCCAAGACTTATCCATGGGTCCTCAAAGTAATAGATTTGGTTTAGTTTTGCGAAAGTTCCAGCCAAAAAACCAAATTTTGGCTTTTTTGTTAACACTGCTATATTTCCGTATCAGGGGCGCACCCAAGGGGGGGCGGTGGGGGCGGCCGCACCCCCTGTCAGGTTTCGAAGGTCAGAAAAATTAAGAAGCAGAAAGGAGAAAAAGCAGAAAAAAACAAAAATTTTCGCGCCTTCGGCGCGAATTAACTATTCTTTGGGTGTTTTGAGGATAGCATATGGGGCGGGTTGGCATGGCTGGTCTTCAATTATTATTCGGCATACGTATACAGCAAGCAGCGGTTGCCATGCTTTCTGTGCGTACTATGCATACCACGCGTTGCTGTTTGTTTCTATTTTGATTTAACATATATACGTATATATATATATACGTATATATATATATATATATATATATATATATATATATATATATATATATATATATATATATATATATATATATATATATATTAGGGATCGACCGGAATTCCGGTTCCGGTTCCGGTTCCGGTTCCGGTTTTTGAAAACGTACCGGAACCGGAACCAATTTTAGCCTATTATCAAAATCAAAATTTTATTAAAATTTTCAAAAATTTTATCAAACTTCTTTAAAACTTTTTGAAAAACTGCGATTCTCTTATAACCAGAATATGATTTATTCAAAAATTTTCGCCTGCGGCGCTATTGCATTACTTAGAATGTTTCGAATTTGTAATAATAATAATGTCTAATGTATCGTTGTTATGAATATTAATAAATATATATTATAAAACAAAAATAATACTTAATAACTCAGATTAGATAGCACAAGACCGCCGAAACTTTTAAATTTAAGTATACCTAATGCTGAATTGAAATCATTGAAGCCTTACTGTCGACCTATGCTATTTCAAAATTATAGAGTGCGCCGTTGTATAATCAAATGCCAGTTTTAGCTTAAATTTAATTTTTTTAATTGTTTAAATCGAGACTGGACTTTAAATATGGACTACGTAAGTTTGTTGCTCTTTGTTTAGTAATTAATCCAGTGCGCAGATCAACAGAATTACTAAAAAATTATGGACGGAACAAATAGCAATGGTTTTTAAAAATCTTTTGAAGAAACGTCATTTGAAATTTAAAAATCCTGATGAAGCTAGCCAAAAGGATGACATTTTGTTTAATTCAAGTTGGAGAAATAATTGTGCATTTCGGCTTTCTTTGAAACTTGTGAAAAATAACTTTTGGCTTATGTTTAATGGATGAAAATTTATATAATATTTCAACCATGCAAAAACCATTTGCATTTTTATCAGAAAACTCCAATAACAAAGTAATTATACTGAGATATAACAACAAGCTAAGGAATTAAAAGCCGACGTTCTAAACAAGTCCAATTTTGTATATAGCTGATGTTACCTAAATTCATAACCAGATTAGATTTACAATACGGGATTTATACAAGAATAGTAATTTTCAGAAAAATTTTAAGTTTGTCTGAAGTACGGAGAGAATAAAAGTAAACTAAAATGGTAATAGATATCTTTTGTTTTCTAAAAATGTAAATGGCATTATTATTTTTTATTTTGCGTTTTGAAAATGCTGCAACTTTTCCGCTTCTAGTAAAGTTAAATGAACTTTTTGATTATGACTAGAAATTATCAGGCAAGCCAGATAAAAACTAAACATGTTTATGACTTATTTTATCGATGGAACAGTTGTTGGTGCTCGCAAAAATTTTAGTGGAATCAATTTCTATCTACTTATATTTAGCATAATTTAAGATTCAGCTTAACCAAGTAAGAAGTTAAATTTTATTTGCAAGTAAATGTCCTTTAAGTCAACTTGCATTCGATTAAATTATTCATCGAAATTCGTATGTAGAATGTAAAAATACAGATGCCGTTTATTCATCGAAAATGTGCTCGAATAATATAAATATAGCATATTCATACCGTGTATAATTAATTTTAAATTTTAAATTTTAATTTTAAAGCTATATATATGATGTAGTAAAGTTTAACTATGCTATAAGACAAAAATCTCTTAATAAATTGCAAATTTCATATTCCTGCATTGAAGTAACTATTTAAAATATAAATCAAACGTTATTACAAATTACAATGTTCTAGTAACTACAAAAAAGCGAAAAATTGTGCAAAAATTGTCCAAAACGTCAGAAAAAATTTTCGATTTTTGTAGTGTTAAAGAGCTGGTTCCGGTTCCGGTTCCGGTTCCGGTTTTTTAAAGCCAGTTCCGGTTCCGGTTCCGGTTCCGGTTTTTTGGAGTTCCGGTCGATCCCTAATATATATATATATATAGTAAACTAAAATATTATCTGGTCAAGGCAACATTATGTCTAACCAACTATTAACTTACCTATACATATATACCTATTAAACTGCCCAAGGCAAAGAATTCAAAGTTTTGAAAACAATATTACTCCGAAACCTAATTTTCTTCAACTAATAGGGGGCAGCGCCCCCAGACACCTTGCGTATCTATTTTTCGCCAGCTACATATTCATACTCTCACACCGCAGTTCGACGAGCGTGCAACGTAAAATGAAGCTAAGGTCCGTAACGTTGTTTAAAAACGCAGTAAATCGAAGCTAAAAGCGTTTATAGCTTTATACTATATAATTTTTGTAATTTTACGCAGTCGAAATTAAAAATACGCATTCTAAAATAAAAATACACGCAAAATTTACGCAGGTGCGTTTTTCAAAAAATTCATTAAAAACCCCTGATATGCACGCTTTTTTACAAAATACAATTTAAAATACACACACAAAAGCTTAGTCAAATTTTGCTACTGCTAACCACAACATGGCTCAAAAATGTTCAAATAGGTGAAGCTTTTTAAAAAGAGCTCTAGCGTTTAGCTGGGGGCTGCCGCCCCCAGACCCCCGCTTCTTCCCAATTTTTCTTATCATAGCTACGTTGCTTTGCTTTGTTTAGAGTTTTATTAGTTTGAGTTATATAGTACGTATATATGTACCTTATGTATCCGGTGAAACCAGGGCGCTAGCCAGAAGACAATTTTAATCCTTTGAAACAACAAAAAGTGGTCAGAAAAAATTATTTTCAGGTCTAAAATGCAAAAAAATTTCGCTGCCTTCTTTCGCATTTCTGAGAATGAATAATTCTATTTAACTACCTCAACCAATGTAACCAATTACTACATGTTTGTTCTCAAAGCACAAAAACATGTGTAGAAATAACTATAAAAAATTTCAACATTGTTGCCGCCCCCCCTGTCAGAAAACGCTGGGTGCGCCGTTCCGTATATATGTTATTTTTTATTATTTCCTGCTATACTTCCGCATGCCGCAACAGGGGGAGCCCCCTGCCCTTCAGCCGATACTTCACCCCACCCCAAGCCTCCACTGAAAATTTCAACTCAATCGGTCAACTCTAGCAAAACTTAGAGCGAGGGACAAGGGGGTTGTAACAAGATGAATAAATAACTAGCAAAGTGGCAAGAATGGGTTGTCGCTTCCCTTGGGGCACGGGTTTTTCCAGAAGTATGCAACTGTTCTTTGTTCAAGTATACACTTTCACGCACCAACAATTGAACAAAATAGTAATGTGACTGTACATGGATCTAGAAACTCAGCTCAATATTATCGAAAAAATTGTCATTCTCAAATATCAGAAAGGTGAGTAGAGATTTTTATCTATTTGACAGACTACATTAGCACAAAATAGTGAAACGAAAGGTATGGCCCACATGGCCCATGTCAAGATAAGTCACTTTTTGATGTGCTCTGATCTACCACTTGTTTTTCTTGGAGCTTTTATTTCATGGGGGTTCTTGGGGTTCTGGGGGTTCTTAATTTTTTGTAGAAATTTGATCTATAGCTATGTTTAGTTTCATTTTTTGATGGGGGTTCTGGGGGTTCTTGGGGGTTCTTAACTTTTCGAGGAGACTTGATCCGCAACTACATATATTTAATTTCAAATTTTTGATGGGGGTTCTGAAATTTTTTCAAGAGATTTGATCCTCCACTGTTTAGTTTTAAGTGTTTGCTGAAAGTTCTGAGGGTCCTGGAGTCCGGGTATACCAAAAAGTGTGTGCGTTACCTGAACTTAGATCTAGGACGAACTTGTCCTTCTTGTCGTCAGGTTTCGATTGATACCCCTTGTGGATATTGAATGTAGCATATACACAAATTTCAGTCTAAATTTATGAGAAAAGCCAGGAGGACCCCCCAGTACACCCCGGTTATATATATGCTACAAATTTGATGATTGGGATACGTATACACGTATTATAAACATATAATGACTGCGGAAGTGTCTGCTGCAGGAAAGGATCCGCAACATAATCAGATACAAATGAAAGTCCAGGATACAAACGCATGAAAAAAATTTGAGAACCTCCTTTTTTCTGATGGGGGTTCTAACATTTATCTTGACATGGGCCTTACACATATGTTGAGATGTTTTAGTAGCATGTGCTAATGTAGTCCGGCCAGAGCCCCGTCAGAGAAATCCGAACATACCACGAGAAGGTGGGGTTGACTTGATTCGCAAAGTTTTTCCTTTAGGAACCCTTATGCGACCACAGTGTGTGGCCAGGAGTGTATGGAAATCTGCACCTATCAGACAACCACGAACTCCCTCCGTTCTCATTTACAGTTTTACATATACAGTTACAATACTAATGCTGGACACACAAAAGCACTATTGTTGTGGTAGATAGACGTAGCCTTAATGATGGTTCGATGCTTGTAAGTAGTGCGCCCGTCAAAGATATTTAAGTATATATACCCTGGCTCATTTTCAGGCCAAAATTTATTGGGGGGGGGCGATATGGGGTGCTCAAAGTTGCCCCCCATTTTTGGGGGGCTCACCAAAAATGGGGGGCATATCTTTGACAAAAAGTTTGCAAATTTTAACATCTCTTGTGCAAAAACTGCCAAAAATCGCTGAAAAATAACTAATTTTAGGTGTTTTTTAAGCTAAAATAACGAAAATGTTGTTAAAAATCCGGCGAGGCCGGAAAATTTTTGAAATTTTAGGGTAGAAATGGTAAAATTTGGCAATTTTCTGGGTTATGGGGGGAGGTCGAAATTTATGGGGGGGCTTTTTATAGGGGGGAACCTCGAATGGGGGGGAGGTCGCCGAGTGGGTTGGGGGCCCTCACCCCCCCCCCCCAGTAAAAATAAGCCAAATACCATTATAGCGAGAACACGTAATTTAAGCACGTAAATACTATATAAATCCATTTATTACCTGTTTTCTAACCACTGTTTGTATAACACAATGTGACGACAAGTGGCGCACATACAAAATTTTTTCAGGGGGGGGGCGGACCTCAGAAAAATTTGGGGGGGTCTGGGGGGCGAAGCCCACCAGAAGTAGAAAAATTTTTAAAAACAAGGTTGAAAATGGAAAAATAAGCGTAAATTAAGCAAAGGTCTAATAAATTTCGCGCCGGCGGCGCGAAAATTTTTGAAAATGTTAACAAAAGTCGCTATTGAAAGGGTTAAACGCTGAAATAAGGGTAAACTAAGCAAAAATGAAGAAAATTTCGCGCCGAAGGCGCGAAAATTTTTGAAATTTTATGCCCGCGCTACGCGCGGACAATAAAATTTTTCCTTTACGTCTGGTTTCGGGGGGGGGCGGCCGCCCCCCCCCTTAGTGAGCCCCTGGTGACGACTAAGTTAGATTAATTTCTTGCTGCCACATCCAAAAGCTTTTTTAACAAGACACTTAACAAATTGCTTGATGCTCTCAGCTGTAATAGAACTCGCGAAATTGGATGGAGTTGTGTCATATTTATTTTCCACAATCTCGCTATAATGGTGTACTCAAAAAATTCGATAGGCACATTTATGGGTTTCTTAAGAATTTCCCGAAATGATTTAAGTAAGTATCAGCACCAACTCCACTGTATCAGTAAGAGTTGGATACTGCTACAATCTGAGATTAGAAAATGTTACGTATGTTCCATCAAATAAATTTAAAATCGAAAATGACACCAGTGTTTGAAAGTTTACCTATGTAAGCGTAACCCACATCCCTCAAAGTTCTTGTACAGGTTTACCACAAGGCAGAAACATCAATTATTGTGCTCAGTCTCCAAATGTAAATATTTTAACACAGAATTAGCATAAAATTTTCATATTTTGTTCGTTAATCTGACACTTTATCGCAATGAGAAACGATGCACTAGTGTGAAACCAAAACACATTTCCTTGAAAACTAACTAAATAAGCATATATATTTACATAAAGCCATGTACATGTACATGCAAGACCGAACTGGACCAGTAAAAGTAACAGTTTAATACAGATAAACAAACAAACAAACAAACACACACACACACACACGCTCAGACATACACACAAACTTGTTAAATGTTGCATTTCAAGAATCTGGGTTTTAAGAATGATGAAAGTATATACACATCAGTTCAAAGCACTGAACATTGCTTACAGCTAAAGTTATGCATGTTATTTATCAAATTTCTGAAAGAGCAGTATCCACAAATGAAATTAGTATCCACAAATGAAATTGGCATTTCTTCCGGCACAGTACTGATTGATTAGACAGATAATTTCTGCAGTTGGAAACTTGAAAGCTGAACTATATCAACATCAGCCTTCAAGTCTTCAATCGCAATTAAATCAACTACCAAGACGAACACAGACAAACATTAGCAACAACTTCAAGAACACAGAGGATAGGTATACAAAGTATAGTTCATAGTACAACAGTAACAAAATGAAATATTACAAGCATACAGAAACAGAGAACATATGAACAAGAACAGAACAATGAAATCAGTCAGCTACAGTGGCTTTATTCGTTCTTATTTTTTGTTATTTGTTTCTTTTGTTTTTTAGTTTTTTCATTTTTTCATTTTTTTACATATACATTTTTTACACATAACAATACAAAGTCAGAACCAATACTAACTGAGGATGGACACTTAGAATTTCACACTTATCGTGTTTGATAAACACACTTTCATGAATATCGTATACGATTCCAATTATGATGAAATGTAAACATAGTATCATCATTTTTATGATTTGCAATGCACAGCATGACTTTAGCATAAGCGTTTTACTAGAAAGCGTCACTTTCATTTAAAATATATATATGTTCAGTCTGCACTCTGCAGACAGACCATCTTCAGTTGACAAACATTTATATATGTAAGTAGTAAAGAGGTTTTGACTAGGCCTACATTACATTCAAACAAACCAGTAAAGCATCAAATCTCAATCTAAAATAGTATAGTTAGAATGGCAAATAGCTTCTGTCAAAACCATAGCACTATTGTAGAGCCTATCAGCACAAATATACAAAAACAATGTTTATCAATACTAAGTTCATGGCTTGCCGACGGCTAGGGATCGTAGCACTACAGTTTCCTGCAAGCTCTGAGGCAATCAGCAAGCTGATGCCGCAGCTAATGTTTGGGAAGTGTTTAGACGAAAAACACATCTCCGTTCAAATGGTTCAACAGTCGTGATCGTGAGATCATGACAGATGACTGCTGGGAGAAGCGGTAATAGTTGCCGACCTGCCCAGTCGATGTCTGGTAATGGCAACTGTGGTATGACGGACATCTGCCAACAGACTTGACTTCGTGTTTGGGCAGTACAGAATGTCATCAAAGGTTGACTCAGTTAGAGCCAGGATAGTGAAGGCGAACGTCTGGCATTGTGCGCTGACGGCTCCGATTCAATGCTAACCCAATTTGGGACCCGTCCAAATAGACCACGACAGCATATCTGATACAGTCGCATGCTTTTCAGTGCATACTGATGACGCCAACAGTGAACTCCGTAGTCCGGCATTTTCCGATTGGAAACCCTCTCCAACTATGTGAGCATCTCCGCAATGACTCGGGCCTCCTCCATGTTTACGCAAAAGTAGCCTTCCATAGGAGTTTGAAGGCCTTCGCAGTGGACGGAGAATATCGCGCCATGACTGAAAAAAGCTGACTAAAAAGGTGGAATGGGCCTTCAGATCATCCAAGGCGCCTGTCAGTTCTTTATGGTATTTGGAGGACACGATATGCTCCAAAGGCCACAAAAGGGACAGAATGTCGGCTGTTTGCTGATTACAACGCAACGTTTCATACATGTGCACCGAATGGACCAGCTTATAATCCTTACCATGGTTTTTGTAGCAAGCCAACAGCAAGGTCAATGCAGATTCGGATGCATGAGCCAAGTTTATAAGGCCGTTTCTAGGCTCAATGACACCTCCCCTTGACAGGGATCTCCAGCGATGACAACCCGTTCCGTCTTCATGGCAACTCCCAGAAAAGGTATCGCATGCAGCAAAGAACCCTCACCAATGAAGGTCCAGCTTACTGAGAACTGTTTTCTCAGTCACTCGACCCCAGTAGTCAGAGCTCAGAAATGCAGTAGATGCAATCACGTTGTGCTGGTGCAACAGTTCACGCAGACACTTTGGCACGGTTCCAAACTGTTAATCACATAGAAATGGAACAGTGTAACAGTCAACGCTAATGGTTGCATACTCTTCCTTCCGCACTTCATGTGCAGACTTTAATAGAAACACTAGGATCCTGTTACTCTAATAGGATCCTCGCGTCGTTTCTACGGTGTCCCTCAGCTTCTTTCCCTTCTCTACTATATACTGCCGCATTAGTGACTGCCAGAATCACAATTTTCTGCCGACAGCCTCGAGCCAAGAAGCTGCAAATTGTGTCAAATGACGGTACTCTTTCCAGCCTCGGCTACACCACACAGAACGTAACAGATGTCATTGTCCAGATCCAAGCATCGAATTTGGACCATAGCAGTTTCGTTGGCGTTGTATTCGTGCTAGCACTGGCAGCGTTTACTATACTGAGCACTGCAATGATTAACGGTAGGCTGACGGCGTTGTCTTCTTGACTGTTCACGTGATCGCGTAAACAAATCAGACAGTAGCGTCACCAGATGTTTGCCAATCGAGTACATAGTCTGATGACGTCGTTGGCTTTGCGGCATCTAGCCTCCAGCTGTGACTGTCTGTTTCGCAGTTCAACAAGGACACCACTCAAATTAGACTCCAAGTCATCATTGGAAATTTCCAATAGTGTTAGATCGTCATCGGTATGGGTTTCTCCTTGTTCTAGCTGTTTCAACATAGCCGCAGTGGCATTTCTTCGCTTGATACTGTCATTGTTGCGACTGCCAGTTATTGAATGAGCTGGCTCCGCATAAGCAATAGCGGCCTCACACAGTGTGTTGAGGAATTTTCCAGCAGCCACGTAATTCTGACTGGTGTACAGAGAAAACTTCAAGCGATTAAACGAGCGTCTATCCAGTGTGGTGGTTAGCTCGATGATATCTGTGAACTCCACCTTGATATTGCCACTGTCAGTCTTTCAGAAGGTTAAATCTTCGATGCTAAGTTCAATGGTAGTCTCATAGTCTGAAGGCATAATAAAAACGGACATATGCGGATGAAAGGGTTGCCATTTTTGTGGAAAAAGAGGGAACCCAATAACTAGCGCTACTGCAAGAATGTGTTGCCTACAACATTTTTCCATTTTCGTGAATTCCCGAATTTTCAGTTTTTCTGCCTTATTTTCGCTAAACGCATTTCCGGAAAAAGTCGCAAGTAGGAAAGTTGACCTTGAAAAAAGTTGAAAACCTTGACTGACAAGCTCTTTCGTTTGAGAATATACCATATCGACCATTTTTGTGGAAATTTTTCAAAACCCGGAATTTTTCACGGCGCATATCCCGAAATGCGTAAATTTTCCGGAAATTTCGTTTTCAGTTTCGAAATCAGCGTAGTCGAATTACCCAATGACCAACTTTTGAGCGAAATCAGAGACAAAAAGTTTTTTGGATCAAATTCCCGGTTTCGTGAATTCCCGGATTTTCAGTTTTTCGGTCGTAACTGTCGCTAGACGCGCATTTCCGGAAAATGCCGCAAGCAAGAAAATTGTTCAGCTCGACGAGCTCTTTCGTTTGAGTACCATATCGACCACTTTTTAAGGAACTTTTTCAAAATCCGTAAATTTACAGGCCGCTTATCTCGACATCCGTAAACTTCAGAAAAAATTTTATTTTTGACACAAAATCGCCTAAGACCCCCAAACCTACCACAGCACAGCACAGCCACTTTGAGTATATATACGTACAGTTCTATGGCAAAAGTTGCTCAGTTTATCCAGGGCTTTCATTTGATACCAAATCTGACCACCTTTGAAAAATTTAATTTTGACCATTTGAACCCCCTACCCGACTGATCCTTCAAGACACCAGCTCAGCAAAAGATGCGTCGCACGGCAAAACAAATAGCGGAAATGAGCAGAAATAGTCGGAAAACCCTTAAACTTTTTTGGACAAAAAACCGGACAAATCCGGTTTTCAGGCGGCCTTCGACCCCCCCCCCCCAGAATTCCTGCACCTGTCTGGACAAGGGGTAACGAAAAACTGTATAAAGGGGTGGGCAAAAATAACTTAAAATTAGTTTTTCCACTACAAATTCAAAAATTTCCGGCTTTGCCGTAATTTTTCAGTAAAAATTATTTTTCGTCAACATCTGGCAAAATTTTGAAATGTTTTTTAAAACTGGAGGATTTTGTTGCAAATTTTGCGAAAATCGGAAACTTTTAATAAATTTAGCGTTCATTTTCAAAAATTTTAGTTTATTTATTCTTGCGGTACAAACCCCCCTGAAAATTTATAAAGTTCAAAGTACAAGCCCCCTCAAATTTTTCTGGGGACAACCCCCCAGGACCCGACCCTACGTTAATGTATGATCAAAAACTAAATGCTTAAATTCTTAAATTCGTTCATTTCTGGCACTCCAAATGCAGTTCGAAGTCATTCTGGACAGGGGTTAACACTGACATTGGGGTGCCTCCTCCAAAGGAGAAACTTAAAACATTTATTCAAACAAATGCAAGTGGAAATAGTCGCTAATTTTCGTCGTTGCCAAATCTACTCCAAATCTGAATTAATTTTAACTTATGTTAGCTATTCAAACCTTATCTCAAAAAATTATCAGACCCCCCCTATTTTGAGATCGTAAATATCTTTCTTATGTGAGCCCCTGATTCTGGCTGTAGAAAAAAGCATTTCCCAAACAAATTAGTAATAAGTCAGCAAACATGTAGGCTCAGGAGACATTGCAATCACTTAGAATTTATCTGTCATTTTATCCATACATCTCAAATGTAGCTCAGTGGCAGAATTTTACCTGATTTTGCGATTTTTTACTTCCACTGTACCACTTTACCAGTGATGTGGTACATCACTGAACCTTTCTAGAGATGAAATTCATCTCTAAGGTTCTACTTTACTCCGATAAATATGTCACCCTCCTAACCGGCACGGTGAAGAGTAGCTTTTGGTAGTCTTTGGCGCACTGCAAAGAAATAATTCCTACAGTTAAGGCAGAGATCCCTTTTAGAGACATCAACATTGAACCGTTACTACTCATTCATTACTTGGACGTAAGAAGCAGTTGTTTTATACCAAAATGCAACTTTACATTATCGCACTTTAAAGCCCGGTTCACACTGCACAAGGTTCAAGGTTTAAGGTTTAAGGTTTATGGCTTACGGTTTAAGGTTAAACATGTTTATTTGTGCTGAAGCGTTCACATTGGAAGGTTTAAGCAAGAGTGCATAATTGCACTATATATAAGAAGAGGAGTAAGCCACTAGAGGGCTTCCCTTCTTGGCATTGCGTAGCGGTGCTCCGACTACAATACGCGAATGTTCCCCCGTTTGGTGGGGGGGGGGGGTAGCTCTCTTCGACAAAGCATACCCCCCTCCGTTTGGTGGGGGGTAGCAGAAAAGAGGTCCCCGTGTGGTGGGGGTAGCCAACAGCCAATCAGATTGCAGAGACCCCCTCCCCGTTTGGTCGGGGGGGGGGTACAGCAGAGGATTACGGTAGTTTTTGTTCTATTCGAAAATGGGTCCCCGTTTTGTGGGGGGTATGCAAAAGGGGTCCCCGTTTGGGGGGGCGCCGCCAACAGCCAATCAGATTCAGCCAATCTTAGCCTGACTTGGCGACCCCCCCAAACGGAGACCCCTTCTGCCTACCCCCCCCCCCAAACGGGGACCCCTTTTGCATACCCCCCCCCCCCCCACCAAACGGGGACCTGTTTTTGCTACCCCCCCCACCAAAAGGGGAGGGGGTATGCTTGTCGACCCCCCCCCCACCAAACGGGGGAACATTCGCGTATTGTGGTCGGAGCACCGTTACGCAATGCCAAGAGAAGCCCTCTAGTGGCTTACTCTTCTTCTATAATATAAAGGAATTAATTATGGACTCTTGGTTTAAGGTTTAAGAAAGCCGAGTTAAAAATATTTTAGCTTTGTGCTTAGGTTTAAGCTTCCTACGTATTATATATAGAAGGTTTAGTTAATAATTTTCGTTATATATTGTAGAATTCCTTACGTATGCACAAGAACTAAAAAATTTTAAAATCCATGAAGATTTGAATGCACACTGTTTAATGTAAGAAACCACGTGATATTCAGATATTCCTTAAACCTTGCTTAAACCCTAAACCTTAAACCTATTGCAGTGTGAACCGGGCTTAACACCGTTAATTGAATATATATAATCAAACTAATATTGGTTTTTTCAAAAACTTTAACTGCATTTTAGAAGGAGCAATTTTCCATATTTACACTGGATTTCACCAAAACAGATAATCTCTAGCTTGAGATTATCTCGAGATTAACTCAAGATTAACTGGAGATTATCTTCACGGAGCATTGCACCAACCAAAGCTAGAGATAATCGTGCGCTCGAGATAATCTCCAACTACTGAAATTTCAATCCTACCCCTGACACTAGGATTAAGTCCAGATAATCTCGTGGTTTTCATTGGAGATGCCTGAATTTGAGTAGTTGATGAGCATTCTTCTACTTTGACAATTTTCGAACATTTTATAAACACTATAGCTTACCACACTGGATCAATAATGATTTTACAATGGTAAATTAACGTAATATGTTTAGCTTTACTTAGTTTATTTATTTATTGATTTAGTTTTATACGTATACACAAATAAATATATATATTTTATACAAAAGTCAAATATATTTGCATTTGATTTGCCAATAAAATCCTTATGCTGCCGTATTTTTATGCAGCCATTTTAAGCATAATATGCTTAAGTGAGATAATAAGGTCAAACACAATATTCCTGGCTGATACCACCCATGTAAATGTAATTTTATTGTCGGCCGATAACCTTCAAATTTGAAATTGCCAGATTTAAAACAACGGACATGCTGTATCTCGATTGGCGAAACTGTTCATCATATGACACGAAAACAGAATTTGATTAGTTAATCCTTAACTCGAGATAATCTCGAGCTTAAGCTGTAGAACGGATAATCTCGAGCTTAAGCTGTAGATCGGATAATCTCGAACTAATTTTGGTTGGTGCAGCAGATAATCTCTAACTCAGACTTAGAGATAAGCTACAGCTAAGTCAATCTTGAACTTGAAGATTATCTCTAGCTTAAGCTAGAGATAATCTTGATGTTGGTGCAAACGGGCGTTAGACTGAAGTAGTTTTTCGAAAGACATAAGTACATACCTTATAGAAAGGTATTAATACATACCCAACTTTCTCTCCCCGGAGTGAGACGATTACTTGCTAGAAGCTCTACATATTAGTCATACTTAATTAATTTATATGTTAATGCCAAAATCGCTGCCAATAAGAACACTACGTATAATGAACATAAACTATATTAGTAGTGGATGCGACTTCTTCCAGACTCAATTCTTATGCCCGCGTCTCATCAGTGGAGGAGTGTTGAGTTCACTTTTTAGGTACTAATTTTACAATACCCCAGTTTCGCCCCCGGTTTCGTGAGACATCATTACATATCTTATGTTATATACATCACTCGATACCTCTATGAAATACAATACTTGATACTTCTATGTAGCTGGGGACCTTTTATTTTTGTGCAATCGCTATCCGTTGCGGCTCTTAAGGCCAGGGCACACCTCCAGCTGCTGTCCAACTGTCAAAAATTGGACCAAAACTTTCCCTAGAAGCAATTTTAAAACGGGACTGCGTGAAAGGCGTTAGAACGATTAAAAATTTATTTTGAAAAGTTTCATCAAATTACATCTTAATTTGAGCTGTCAACCAACGACAGGTGCCCAAAAGGAATCACCAATCACCACCTTAAAAGGCCAGACTCCAAAGAATAGCATCGGCGTTATCTGTATGTCCAAGTTCAATAGACTACCGATACGGTTGGGGAGAAACCGTTACATCGTGAAGACAGCCGAAGTGTTTCCTGCTTTCGTTGAAAACGTCCAACCAAGCAAGCGTTATCATAGTCTCCAAATCAACGGACAACGAGGATTATTTGTTACCGCCAATAACTAGAATGTTACGGTGCCTTTTGCGCTCTTTCAAAACAACCATTGATGTGAACAATATCCTTCAATCGATAGAAGACACACTAATCTCTATTAGTTATTGTATACAGAACGTCATCTCAATTTTTTAACCATAGAAAACATAGTAAGCCTTGCGAGTAACAATACATACAACGCACCAAAAATTTTACTTTATCATGGTCATTAACTGAACTACACAGTAAAAGAGAACAAAAGTATACTTCAGTAAAAAAAAGTCCAAGAAATTTCCCAATAAACTGGTTCAAAGTCAAATTCAGGCACAGAGAACAAACAGTATGCCATGTCGTGCACTAACGCAAATGTGGATCAAGGTAGGTACACACAAAACAATCTAATTTTACCTTCTAATTCTAATTTCAACACACTACAATTAATTTTAAATGCCTATATTATGTTCCTAAATGCCTAGACAAAATGTAAGGTACAACGTCATATAAGTGAACAAGGGTGGGACAGTAAGCGGGATGGATAGAAGGACGGCCGACCCGTTCGTCAGCTTTTCACCCCTCCAACCGAACGAAAAATTCCTAAAGGTAGGAAATAGCACAAAAATATGCGGCACAAATATTCTTGGTTTCAACTGTAGGGTTGCTAAGTTATATAAATGTTAAGAGAAATGGCGTAAACAGTGTAAAAAAAGTTCTTAGTAGCAGCCAGGGTATCTATTTTCAATTTACTGTCAGTCACCTGCGGCGCTATTTCTGTTCCAAACTCCCATCAAAACAACAGTGCCAACACACGAGAGTGTGATCCTGGAATCTGGTTCCATGTGTAATATAAATTCCAACAAATATATGGCTTGTCCCCTCGATATTTTTTCTGGAAACGACAGAGGATTCACTTTCCCTCCCACGAGTCAATCTGCCAGCTGCGTCGCTGTATATAACTAGCATCAATCGACATCACATAAACAATAAGTTAGCTAGGTTCCTTTGAAAAACGGACACGACACATAAAGGAAATGTGAATTTAAAAACAGTGAACGTAGCATAAAATGTAAACTACAGCAAACAACCAGCATTATATACACGAAGATCCTATTCTTAACCCAAAAATCAACTTCCCAAAAAACTGTTCAGTATATACATTGTCAAATCTTAGAAAATCTTGATAGGTTTCAATCCAGACAAATCATTTAAGACACCAAATCCAACATCCAATCCAGCAAATCCCGCACAGCAGAATCCTGATCAACTAACGGAGAGGACCCCGATCCCAAGGTGGTCCCTGGATCAGCCTTCTCCTCATCGCCCGCCGCTTCCACTGGCACCAGATCGAGCTCCATTCCCATTGGCGCTGGCAGGAGCGGCTCAGTCTCATCCCTGGCTGAGTCTTCCAGCTTTATGTCAGAATTGTCGTTCAAGTCCTGGGTAGGACAACCATCTGGCTTTAACTGGGCAGAAGGCGCCTTTTCCGACTCTTCAGCTGGTGAGTCAGTAACGGTTTCGCCCGGAGACAGGGTGCTGACGGGAGGACCTGACTGCTTTAACTGTGAGGTTGAGGTGGAGATGCTGGAAATTGCAGGCGCACTCTGTACAGTACGCATAGACGGTTCCTGCAAAAGAAGGGCAAGATATAACTAAAAGCACTGATAACACGAAAGCTAAATACTTAATTTAAAAACAAAATACATACTACAACACTACATGTATGCAAAGAAAGATAACGCATCCAAACTGAATACGAAGTATACAGGCAGATATCAGTTAATCCAACAAAAACCAACACCACAACATTAATTACCATGCTCTGTGAAATAATAAACTTTTAAATCAATAGGTTGGACACTGCAACTCAACTACAGTAAAACTTTCCATTAACCATTTTACTGTGATCATTCAAAATAAATTCATTCATTCATCATTCAAAAAGGTGATACTAAGGATCCAAAAAATTATCGACCCGTAAGTGTAACTTCTGGGTGCTGTAGAGCTATGGAACGAGTTGTGAAACCCTTCGTTGTAAATCATTTTAAAAGTCAACGCCTAATTAGTAAATGTCAGCATGGTTTTGTTAAAAATAAATCAACTTTAACACAATTGCTTGAATGTACTCAAAATTGGATTGAAGCATGGGATAATGGGGATTGTGTTGATGTAATTTATGTTGATCTTATGCATGCATTTGATACTGTGTCACATTGTAAACTATTGTCCAAGCTTGATGCTTGTGGAATACGAGGGAAGCTTTTGGAGTGGATTAGAGCCTTCTTGAGTGGTCGCCTTCAACGGGTTAAATTGAAAACGTCTACGTCTTCGTGGTTTCCTGTTACGAGTGGAGTTCCCCAAGGTTCGTTGTTAGGTCCAATTTTATTTGTAATATATATTAATGATCTGCCAGAAAACTTGACGATTGAAACCCGTCTTTTTGCCGATGATGCAAAATTTTTTACAGTAGTAAATCGGAATAATGGCGGTGATGTCCTTCAGGCAAATTTAGATTTAGTGAAGGACTGGACTAGTAAGTGGCAAATGAGTGTTGCTGTGAGTAAATGTGGTGTTTTGCATATTGGCTATCGTAATGTTAAGCGTGCATATGCTTTGGGTGGGGAAGGTATCGTTGAAGTTAATCTTATGCGGGATCTTGGTATACTAATTAGTGATGATTTAAGTTTTTCAAAACACATTAGTTTTTTAAGAGCAAAGGCAAATCAGCGAGTTGGCATTATATTTCGGAGTTTTCACAGTAGAAACATTAAACTGCAAGTAAAATTATTCGTAACGTATGTGCGGCCTATCCTTGAATATTGCACTCAGATTTGGTCCCCGTATCTACTAAAGGACATTGATGCTATTGAAAATGTTCAGCGTAGTTTTACCAAACGATTACGTGGGCTTGAAATGTTGACTTACAAAGAACGGCTTCTACGGTGTGGTTTGCAATCTTTAGAACTGAGGCGCCTTTTGTATGATCTTCATCTCATGCATAATATTGTTTATAATGCTTATGATTGTTCATTTGATGAGTATTTTACTTATTCGTCTGACGCAGGGACGAGGGGCCATAACTGCTTACACATCAGACCTAGGCAGTTTCGCAAATCTAAAACTGGACATCATTTCTTTTATAGAATTTGTAATGTTTGGAACTCATTACCTGATGAGATAGTAACATGTTCTTCGCTGACTATGTTTAAGGAAAAGCTTTTAAATGCAGAATCTCAGCTTAAAACGTTTATGCGGGGGCGTGCGTTACAAGGACTTTAGTCCTTTGCATGCCACAGGCCTATATATATATATATATATATATATATATATATATATATATATATATATATATATTCGTTGATGTATGGAAGGATCACGATAGTAGATGGTGTCGAAAGAGGATACATAAATTCGATTCGAATTTGATTCGATTTTTCAGAAAATTTTAGTCAATGAACTGGTAGATTTGAAGAGCTTTTGCCAAGAGATTCCCCAACAATTTACGCCCCCCGAAAACAACAACCAACACATACTCGATGCCCTGAGAACAAGGAATGATCTTCTTCATCGAATGAAAATGCTTCCAAAATTACGGGACCTACAATCTTCTTCTGAAACAAAATACACCACACGTTCACTGTGGTTATCAGATTAGATTATTAAGCTTATAAAATCTAAATTGATAAAGAAAAGAAAACAAAGCTTCCACTGTGTTAATCAGTAGTCAAAAAAGTAGAAGCAAGAGTCCATAATTAATTCCTTTATATTATAGAAGAAGAGTAAGCCACTAGAGGGCTTCTCTTCTTGGCATTGCGTAACGGTGCTCCGACCACAATACGCGAATGTTCCCCCGTTTGGTGGGGGGGTCGAAAAGCATACCCCCTCCCCGTTTGGTGGGGGGGTAGCAAAAACAGGTCCCCGTTTGGTGGGGGGGTATGCAAAAGGGGTCCCCGTTTGGTGGGGGGGTAGGCAGAAGGAGGTCCCCGTTTGGGGGGGGGGGGGTCGCCAAGTCAGGCTAAGATTGGCTGAATCTGATTGGCTGTTGGCGACCCCCCCCCCCCAAACGGGGACCCCTTTTGCATACCCCCCCACCAACGGGGACCCCTTGCATACGCCCCCACCAAACGGGGACCTCTCTTTGCTATCCCCCACCAAACGGGGACCCATTTTCGAATAGAACAAAAACTACCGTAATCCTCTGCTCTACCCCCCACCAAACGGGGAAGGGGTCTCAGCATTTTGATTGGCTGTTGGCTACCCCCCCCCCCCACCAAGCGGAGACCTCTTTTCTGCTACCCCCCACCAAACGGAGGGGGTGTATGCTTTGTCGAAGAGAGCTACTCCCCACCAAACGGGGGAACATTCGCATATTCTGGTCGGAGCACCGTTACGCAATGCCAAGAAGAGAAGCCCTCTAGTGGCTTACTCTTCTTCTTATATATAGTGCAATTATGCACTCTTGGTAGAAGTCAAAAAATAAAATGAATGCTTATCAGTTTTTCTTTTCTCAGAGTAGGAATAATTTCCAATTACCGCATCATGCCACACAGTGAGTGGCCCATACGTGTATTTTCCGACCAAAGTCCAGATTTAGAAAAGACAGTTGGGTCCAAGATCAAACACAACGGGGGAGGAATGCGGGTACAGTTGAAGTTTCGCCCAATAAGTCTTACATTGAATGTTCAATTAGAGATGAATTATCGCATCACAAGCGAGAAAATATTACATAATGACAGGATTTACCTCAAAACGTTTTCCTTTTGTCCCTCCAAAAAGGAGGGGGTCAAAGACAACAGTGCCTCTCCGCGTGCAGCCTTGAAGATGACCCGAGAAATCAAGTATTAAGTCACTACTATCTTTACACAATTTGTGGGTCTAAACTTCATCAGGGATAGCATTGATAAAACCGAAAAAAACTGGGTGGACCATTCACTGTGTGGCATCAGGCGATAGTAATGTCATATTATGATGGCGCCTTAACCTTATAGTGCTTCTCCACCCAGTCCATCTGTTCCGTCTCGCCAGCATAGGAATGGAGATGACACAGTCGACTGGCGTTGTAGGGCTGGACAGGGAGATCGCAGGATCGCACCTGGCAGCGCTCAAACAACACCTGTCGTGGCTGTTTGCAGATGTCTGAAAAAAGGAGACCCAAAAACAAGAACAAAAATGCTGATATGTATATACATACATAAACAGGAAATTTATCAACTGTAGCAAACGATTCTGTAAAAATACGTAAAAGAAGTATTGTAGAGAACACCAAATCAGGCATGCATTATGCTGACTTACGATAGCTGCAAAACTGGCAAGCAGGCAGTGGACTACGACCGCACCCAACTACCAAACATAGACTCGCCTTTTCTCTGAAAAAACAACAGTCAACTGAAGTAAACACTGCAGTCAACTGGATAATTCAAATTGCCTCAACGCACTGTGCCAACGTCAAGCTGTGTGAGCCAATGACCCTTTGTTCAGAATAAGCACCCGCACCACCACATTTACAGCCTCCCCCCCACTCAGCCAATACCCCCACTTTTCTAGATCTCACCGAGGTGTCAGAAGGTGCTAAGTTTTAAGGTGCTGGTTCGGCTATTTGCAGCAAATTTTGAAAGACAGTAATTTGCTCAATTTTTGGAGTTCAACAATAATTTTTATATCATTTTAAAGCTTAGAATGTGCTTGTTACAACTAGGTACAATATAGCTGTCTCATTTCAACTTTTCGGCTTGAACAACATATTTGAACAACGACTTGCAATAATATGAAAACAATTTTTGAACATGGATTTCTCGAAGTGTAGGAAAGCTAACGAAAACCGACCAGTTCAGGCTTCAAAAGAAACGTCTTCCCGAGGGCTATTTTTTCTGAAATTGTTTAACGAGTAAAGAAGCTCAAGATTTTGAGAAAAACGTAAATTTTGTCCGATTTTCGTCAAAAGTTTCTAGTTGGGACGCTTATTTCTCTGGAACTGAAAGTCAAAATGCAAAACCATGAAAAATAGCCCTCGGCAATTGTCTCAAAAATACGTGTGTAAAGCCGTTTTTAATTGATTGCATGACTTGAGAGAAATCCGTGTTCAAAACAATCTAGTTGCGATTTTCAAAATTTCACATTTTCGCTGGTGTGCGCCGGCAGAGATACCGCAGAGAGCTCTCCTTTGGGCGTAAGATGTCCTTTAGGACCACAAATATGGACAATACTTGACAGACGGACAAGCGCTGTTGAAGCTGTCGAAATCTTGCAATATTTCATTTTTCGAAAAATGGCCGGTTTTGGACCTCGAAAATTAATTTTCACTGTAATCTCATAAACCTTAAGGAATCGAAGAAAACTCTCAAGAGCAAAGTTGTAGGTCTTGGTGAGAGGATTCGAATGACTATAAGTTCATCCATGTAGAGTGGTCACAGTGCAAGTTATGGCGGAATAAAGCTAACATGTTTTATAGGGTAAATAATGTAATTGTAGCAAATTAGAATAAATTTCAACGACAATTGCGCTTTTGAAGCCCAAAAATACACGAACCCGAACCAGCACCTTAAGGATATTAAGCTTTCAAACAAATTGCGGCTTTGCTGGAATTTTATGAAAAGTAACAGTCTATGTTAGTACTAGAACCGAAATGTTGGGCACATGTTAGCTTAGATACATACATTAACATAGGGTCGGGTCCTGGGGGGCTTGTACCCAAAAAATTTCGAGGGGGCTTGTACCTTGAACAAAAATTTTCAGGGGGGCTTGTACCTCAAAAAAAGATTTGTAAAATTTCTCGAAAAATTAACGCTAATTTTATTAAAATATGCAATTTTTTGTCAAAATTTGCAAAAAATCTTCAATTTTTGGAAAAAATTTCAAAATTTTGTCCAGTTTTCCCGAAAAATTGAACATTTTAGCTAAAAAATTCCGGCGAAGCCGGAAATTTTTTGAAATTTTATTGTAAAAACTCATTTTTTCCGGCTGTTTTTGGTTACCCATTGGCCATTTTTTCGTTACCCCCTGTCCCCGACGGCGATAGGGCTTGTACCTTGTCCGGGTTGGGGGGGGGCTTGGACCCCCCCCCAGACCCCCCGCGTTAACCTATGCTTAGATATGGCATTGCATTATAAAAATAGAAAACCAGGGTAATTTAACTGTAGCTTGGGCGATTTTAGACTGCGTTAGGACTCCCAACTTTTCCCTCCCCCACGTTTCGCCTACATACAGCCCAGACAGATTACCTAGCAAAATACTTACTCAAATTGAACCGACGTACAGACTATCGGAATTCAAAAAATATTCGAGATAGAAGCCCAGAGCATAAAAACATCAAAAACTAACCCTGTAACACAACTATCATCTTCATCAGCTGACTGGAGTCGGCGCTTTTTAGCCGCAGAACGTCGCAACAGGGCAGCCTTGCCCAGCGTCCGACGATAATGACGTAGAGCGCTCTCCTTAATTCTCCTACGTTCATCCTTTCCTAAAATGCGTACCACAGCAACAAACTATCAGCCAAGAAGACGTTGTGTATTTTACACGAAGGAAGCTGAGAAATACTCAGAAGTTCAGTTTCAGCAACCAAATAAAGGAATTTACACCAAAATGTCTGGCGCAGTTCAAAATAATAGAGGGGAAGGGTCAAGTGGGGGATCCAAAGTTGTAAGGGGCGCACCTCCCCCCCACCTTCGCCTCAAAACGTATCCAGGTCCAAATGTCTGCAGGGCAGCTGTTCTAGTCACTCAGTCATTCAAAAAATCTATATACCTGGATTACAGCCATGCTTTGGCAACTGACTGACAAGACGGCGATAGTTCGCATTGACAGCCTTCAGCTGTACCGCTAGTGTCCTCAGCTCCTCAAAATACATACGCTGCAGGTTGAGCAGCTTATCACGTGACAGCAAAGTGATCTCCTCTGCGGTATACACTCCAGCGTGTCTAGAAACAAGAAGCAGATACGGTGCACATTTGCAAAAAATGACATGACCAAAAAACAGAAGACTAAAAAACACGCACAAAAATGTGAGAAGAAAGCAAACCGACTCAGCTAAAGATGGGAGATAGGTTTTCCTACTTGTTCCATATTTTCCGAATAACACCAAAACTAACAAACTGTTGCTGGGATGTCTAAAATAGGCGACTTTTCAAAAATTCACAGTTCACGTTCATATTTCAAGCAAACTTTTACACCAAAAATATCACCAAATAGGTACATTTTCAAATAAAAAATTGGCAACCTTTTTCCGACAATCTGGGAAAAATACGAGAAAAATAAGCAAAAATCGTCTGTCTTTCTGGTAACCTGTTTTCAAGCTTCCCTAGATAGAAACATGCTAAGCACACTGAA